>CBVK0102235978.1:0-11483 GCA_900067695.1 Picea abies
TCACAACCATCACCAATATGTGCTTCTAGATCATATACCAAAATCACCAATATGTGATTTTGCCAATGAACCAAGATATGTATTCCACATCATCCATAAACCATGAACCATGTACTATTCACATCAAACTATGTGTCAAAACATCACTAATATACAACCAACCAAATGTCCAACATACACATCAACCATGTGCCAAACAATGCATCAAAATATATACCAATGTAGCCTATATATGCACCAACAATGTGCCTCAACAGATTTGCCTCAAACAACATGTACAATACATCTAATATGTACCACAAGAAATATACCAAAAACTCACCAAGCCATGCCTCAAACATGCTCCACAAGATCACCAAGATGAAACTTAAAACTAAGCATATAAACATATCTCTAATATTGTATCTGACCTGGTGTATGTGATCACAGACCTGCAGACCTTCCTCAACTTCAACAACAAGAGAATATCTTCTTCATCAACCTTTACCTCACTCTCACGGGACTAGTTTTGTATTAGTCACAAACCCTAACTTTAAACAAGCATAAATATGTACCTATAATGAATAAAGGTATGGAAATTGTACCCAACCTTATTCAGTGTGTATTCTAAAATTCCTCCAAGTTTCACCCCTTGAATCATTTCTGAAAAGGATTTATAGAGAAAATGGCATACCTTGCTGAATTCTAGCCTATTCTAGAGAATGAACTTGTACACCATGCCACGTGCTCGATATTTGATATATTATTCTGAAACTCACACAAAAAAAACTAAGTCATGTAATACTTCCATTGCAATTGGTCTCACATCACTTGGATTCTCTATGAATAAGTTATGACTGTTTTACCTAAAACACATGTTTACAACTAGTTTTAGGACTAATCAAAAGCCCTATCTTTCACAACGTGTATCTCCAAACGTACAATGACCAAGAAGCTGAAAGTCATACAAAAACTACCTTGATATGTATTCTCACTAGCATATGATTTTATCTATTTGAATCATTCTAGAAAAAAAATATAGTGAAAATGGTAAGATGACTTGTAAATAACATACCTTAGAACACATCATCAAAAGACTTCATCCTCCCTTGGATTTTTGGCCTTCTTTACTTCGCATTCCCTATAAAATTCACCTCATATATCCTTGGTTACCTCATTCACTTATAGATATTGAATATACTCAATGGGTTCTAATGGGAGTCTCTTGAAGTCTTATTTATACTTCCCAAGTGACTTCTTTTAGGGGCTACCTTGTAATTGTTTTACCCATTTTCCTTATTCTAGGGCTAACCCAAATTCTTGTTGCAGCTACTTTACTCATAATTAGTAAACTCATAATTTATTTGTTACAACTACTTTATCCATAATTAATTTGTTGTTCCAACAACTTTACCCTTAATTAATTTCTTGTTGCAACCACTTTGACTAGTCAAGCTTCTTGATGACCTTATAGGGGCTTCTATATTATTCTTGAGGGTCCTCCAACTTCACAGAGCCATATCTCCTCAATTGTGAGGAACTACGTGGTGTACCATATATCATCAAAATGACATGATGCGTACTATCCATCTATGATAGTCTTACATGAAAGTACAATGACCTTAATGTATTTATTTCTCTATCAACTACAGGTTCCATGACCATACCTTCAGGGGCTACCAAAATTTTCTACAAGAATTATTCAAGTGCACAATTGTTGACATCATCTAACATCAATGACAATGAATTCACTATCAATATCAATCATACAAATGAAAAACAATTTTCCAACAATCTCATCCACATATCTGGGGATTCCAGACTTCTCCAAGGGTTGACATCAATGACAACCAACTGTCCAAACCAACTATCCAAAAAAACATATCCTTGGGAGTATATTCAAACTCACTATGGAGGTTGCTATCTATCTTCTTACTTCCTTTTTTGATGTGATAAAAATTCACCAAATATTTATTTTTGAACAAGGATATGGGATACTTTCCGTCATTGCATACGTATCTGCCATTCACATCTATATTCTTCAGGATCTAAGTGATGGAATTTGTGCATGGGAACACTGTTGGGTGGGGTGCTACTTTGAATATTCCATACTTCCTAATGTTTTAGAACACTTTAAGTTCATATAGTTCTTAAACTTCAACAAAGAAGTTATATTTCTTAAACATGTGGTATGCCTCTGCCCACTTTAGTTTTTCCCCTTCCCTTTCCTAGAGTCCTGATGTGTCATTGTACATGGTTCTCATCTCTTCTAGCTCGCCTTCCATTTACTGGCCACTAATAGAGGCCTCATTCCCAAGTGTCTTACTTGTTGTCTTATTTGGAAGGGACATATTTGGACCTGCAAGAAAAAGTGAGATCAGTGCAAAGATTAAAATCACACATAATATGAAGTTGAATGCAACTTGATAATTTCAAATTACTAGAAGATTTATTTGAACAAACACTAGGTAGGGAGTTGTTGTCTGAGGATGAAAAGATAATGGAACACATGCTCAATATATTGGTGAAAGTTTGAGGAGGAAAGGGTGAAAACTATTCTCAAAAGATGAAATTAGAGGTCTCGAGGTTAACTCCTCTGATGGAAATTAGAGGAGTTGATAACAAGTGTCCTGATGTATATCGGATAAGTTAGTGATGAAACTTACGATGTGGTTTGAGAGATTTTGTACCAAAGCTTTCGAAATGTTTTGAGGAGGCTTGATTGAATATAATCTAATATGATATAGGTAAAGTTGATGAAAAATCCTCCTATTCGAATCGGAGTAGTTAATTCCAAGTGTTCCGATAGCACATCGGAGGAGTTGCATACTCCCCAATTTACGCACTAAATATGAATTCACCATTGGTTCTATTTCTGCGTAGTACCTGATTCACAACCCTTTGTGCAATAGGGGTTTCCCCTCCTCGTGTACATTGATCAATCATTTCATATAGTGTACTGAATAGATTGTCATATTTCATTATCTCTACACAAATCCTCAATAATATTGTTAGCATGCTTACTCTTCTAGTTGGTTTCTCTGGAACAACGTGATCTCCTACATGAGGTGCAGATGATGTTGATTCTCCCTAATCCTATCTGAGTACCTCTTTTATTTCCCTTTGATATGTCTCATTTTCTTTATGAGGATCAAAGGTTGGCATAGGCCCTTCTGACTTCCTCACCCATTTCTCCATCTAATCCCCCCCATTCATCCTATTAGCTCCTGTTCTAACTCCTCCACACGTAACAACTTCTATTCTTAGTCCTTCATGATGGTTTTTGACTGATATTTCTTGCACATTCTGATTTGGATTCTAGTTCTGGTTTCCTCTGGCCTACCATTTCACAACTAGTTGAGTAAAATATTATGTCGCATGATCCAGTGCTCTACAATATGTGCATGTTGTACACATATTTGGGTAGTCACGGGCTAAGTTTCCCGGTTGATGACATTTATAACATATTATTGGTCCTCTTCCTCCTCTACCAAAATTTCCTCTTCTGTTACATCATTCTCCTCTTGAATATTGTACATATATGATGTGTGCCCCCTCCTCAATTTGAACGAGCGAAAATCCTTCTCTTCATGTCCCACATACTTACAAAATTTTTAAAACAAGTTCCTTGGTGTACCTTGATACTTCTACAGTAATGGACATTTAGTTGGATGATGACCCCATTTCTTACATATCTCGCAATACTGTCCTCCTGGTAATGGATTCAACGCTCCAGTCACCAAATACTATGTGAATGTTGGACATTTTTCTTTGTGATGGCCTTCAGTCCTACACTTTGTACACCATACTTTCTCTCATTTCTCCTTCCTTTTTGTAAGTTTTTCCAGTTTAATTCGAAAAGAAGCCAACTGCGTATGAACTTACATCATCCCTCCATTCTATAATAATGGGGATGATTCCAATTTCATTTAAATTTCCATTGCTTTAGGCTACGACACAACCTTCTGTTGTATCAATGGCCTGGAAATATGTGGTATAAGTCTTGCAATAATTTTTTTTTTGATTTTGTTGATCTGTGATTTGAAAAGTCAATCATCCCATCAGGTCCTCAAACATTTGATCGAAGTACCATATCGACTTCATTTGTACCTGTTTAATCTCCTTCAGTTTTGTAATGTACTACGACTTAGACTTTGGCTTCTTATATTCTTTCAACCTCCCTTGTCTTATCTCTACTAATGTCCTAGCCTATCCTGTAGGCATGGTACTCTGCATATTCATGTACCATACTAACACACGACCTCTAAATTTTGTTTCTAATTTTGCAATCTTCACAACCTCATCCTAGATGTTCTTAGTGGACCAAATTGTCTCGTAGAAAAATAGGTGTTGTTCTGGGTCCTCTGACACAACTACCTGAAACTCAGACAGTCTAAGGGTGTTATCTACCCATGCCATGTTTCTTTGTGTATTCACTGCTCTTGGTGATTTTGGTTGACTCTGAATCTATACACTGCTTCCACTACTTTTATTGCTACTACTCTGTCCTCCCTTGCTAACTATAAGTGCCTTTGATAAGTCTTCAATTGTTATCTCTAATTTTTGTGACGCACATGGGGTCATGGATTTGACACAAGACTCAATTTGAGTAGGACTTAATGGTTCTTATATTACTAGACTGGATTGGAAATACTCTTCCTCTCCTCTTATGTGTGGTATCTCCATAATTTGTATTATTACGCAAGGTCCTTTCCCCTCAAGATCATTGTTCAAATCTCCTTTCTAAGCCCCAATCATTCACCTCTTATACCTCCTTCCTTTTTGGATCTACCAAAAATCTTTGTATTCCTCTGGTATACCTTCTTTTACTCTCTGCATCCTTTGTCCCTCCCTTCCTTATTCATCGCTTCCTCTCTCATCATCAGACTATCCTCTTGTAATCCCCTGGTTCCCCTATGTGCATGAACCCCCTTAATAGTAGGATTAAATTGTCATTACACACTTGTCACATAAAAACATATTTATCCACGTACCTAATGATTTGATGAACCTTCTACACATAACTTTGAAAAAGTCCCTTTATGAAACACTGTATGATTAGGTACAATCTACAACAAATTATGTAATATATCATCCTAATATGTTATCCAACTAGAAATGAACTGTACAAGTAGTTAGGTTACTTACAAAATTTTTCTGTCTTACCAAATCATGAGTTCAATTCCTCGACATTGCAATTTTGTACCTTCCAGTATTCTCCATTAATCTTTCTAGCCACCAAGTTGGAATAATTTGAAATTTTCCAAAAAACATTTCATGCAGTTTTGTATACACATACATTTGCATCCATTGCTTGTCACTCATATGAGGGTTTCTATTCTCTTTTTGAGAAAACTCATGTTCCTTCCTTACTAACCATCATGATATATCTTTCTTAGTTGACCTCCAAAACATTCTCTTAATCATAGAATTTGGGTCCCCACAATGAAACCATTTGTTGGCGCTGCGTGCGGTTTGTAAAACCCTATGTTCAAGTTATATTTTACCAACAATACCCACCATACACCGACCCTTTCGACATAACTTGTTTTCACATATGGAGTCTCACCCAAGGTATCTATTGGGACTGTAGGAACCATGTTTCTGTAGTAGTGAGATAATGAGAGGAGATTATTCTTTCCATTCTTAATTATCTGATATGTGCACGTTATTCTATAGTTTCTCTTATTCTATTACTTAGTGGATCTCTGGTTCATATTACCATTATATTTCAGATTACCACATAAAATTATTACTATAACAATCATACTATTGCATCATGAATACACAAAAGATAAATCTACTCTAACATGCATCCAACAAATTCCATAAACAATCAAACAAAAGATAGTGAACACAAGAGTTAACTTGGTTCACCCAACTCTGGGCTATGTCCAAAATGGATGGCTTCTTTACTATGCATTTGGTAATTTCTTCAGGCTTGCACACTATGCTTACAAATACATTTCATGGTTATCTTTCTCTTATCCTATCCTAGTCGTTCTACATTGAAAGCCTCTCTCTCTCTATGCATCATCTCTTTCATTTAGACATCGATTCCTATCTTCAACGAAACATAATAGAACCATATAATAATTAGCAGAGAATTTAACACTCAGGAAAAACCCAAGAGGAACCCCTATTATCCCAACCCATTACATATTTATACATATAATATAGGGCTTAAAACCCTACTTGGTTCCTCCCAAAACCCTATTACAATAATATAGGGCTTAAAACCCTACTTGGTTCCTCCCAAAACCCTATTACAATGCATGAATACTCCAATTAATTGGTTGTTCGACTACTTTTACTTTCTTTTCCATCTGCATTCTACTTTTGCACCCTGACTATTTTTCATCCTACTTTTGTGTGTCCTTCCATCTTTGGCATGTCGGGTTGCCATCCTTCATTTTCTTCCTCTTTATTCTCCTATTTATTCTTCTCTTTGTGCGCTATACTTCTCGATGTGCCTCTACTGCTCACTGTCCTCTTGGATGCGCCCTAGCTGTGCACTCCCAAGTCTTATTTCTTCCTCCGCGCACCTCTGTTGCACGCTTCTTCTATACTTAGGACTTTTACAAAAAATGTATCCCAAAAATTCATGTCCAATAACATCACTCACCTCCTTATCCAACAAGGAAATTTTATGCATATGAAGACTCCATAAGAAGTCCATAAGTGTGTTTGGTTAGGCACCAAAGAAGAAGCAATGAATTAGACAGTTTGCAGGGAAAGATGAGGAAAATTAATCCACCATCCTTTGATGGTGAAAGAGAAGGGAAATATGATGTTGAAGCATGGTTGCTAGGAATCATGAAGTATTTTCAGTTGCATAGCTACTCATCTAACCTAGAAGCCACAATTTTCACATACCATTTGCATGGAAAAGTTGCTATGTGGTGGGATCAACTTAATCAATTTGAACAAATTAATGAGACAAGTATCATATGGAAGCAATTCAAGATACATTTTTAGGAGGAGTATATTTCAGAAAAATTCCATGACAATAAAATGCAAGAGTTATTTGAACTCAGGATGGGAAGTATGACCACAGTAGAATATGAAAAGACATTATTGGTATTGTTGAAGTATGTAGGGTTTATAAACAATGAGAAGGTGAAGATACAAATGTTCTTGAGTGGACTTCCATCATTTTATAAAGAGAAGACTCAATATGATGAGCCCAAAACTTTGATAGAGAGCATCAGGTATGATAAGTACTTGTATGAACAAGGAAAGGGTAGAGAATCTTTACAAAAATTGTGGAAGGAAAAGAAGAAATAAAAACATGATTAGAGAAGGAAGGGATTCAAATGTCCTTTCAACATAAACAACCCTATTAATAATAAGAAATATTGGTCTACTAAGAACAAATCCAAGAAACAAGACTCCTTGGGAAAAAGGGGAAGACCACCAATCAAATGTTGGGGATGCAAACAAGACTACATGTACACAAATTTCCCTCACACAAGAGAAAAAATGAATACTATGCACAACATCCAAGAGGCTACACCAATAGAAAAAATGGACATAAATATTCCAAGAATATATGCATCCTTAGAAGACTGATAAGAAGAATACCAATCCAATATGATAAAAGTGGAAGGTAATATAATTAATTATCCCATTTCTATTTAATTGATTCAGGAGCAAGAAATTGTTACATTGATACTAAAATAGTGGAAAAATTACAGTTTGAGAAAAGTAATCTTGAAAAATCGAATTTGTTTTAGCTAGCCACTAGAACCAAAAGAAGGATCAATGAGACTGTTAAAGGTTGTCTAATAAATATGAATGAAATGAGTATTAATGTTATGAATATTATCCCATTAAAATATTATAATATCCTAATTGGAATGGATTGGTTGGACCAACATGATTTTGTCCCATATTGTCATAAAAAAACATTTACATGTCTTGATGAAGAAGGAAAATAGAGCACTTTGAAAGGAATTCCAATACAATTTCTATAAGGGAAATTTCATCCTTACAGTTGAAGAGATGTTTTAGAAAAGTTTTTCAACTGTATGCAACTGATGTGGAGGAGACAAAAAAGGAAAAAGGTCCAAGCCTTGAATATGTTTCATTATTGCAAGTGTTTGAGTATGTATTACAAGAAATTCTAGGAATTCTACCAACGAGGGAAATAGATTTCTCTATTGATTTAGTACCAGGAGCTTCCCCAGTAAAAACAACTTCTTATAGAATGAGTACACTAGATTTGAAAGAATTAAAAATGTAGCTAGAAGAATTGTTGAAGAAAGGGTACATATGCCCAAGTATTTCACCTTGGGGAGTACCGATACTCTTTGACAAAAATAAGGATGGAACATTGAGACCGTGTATTGACTTTAGACAACTTAATAAAGCCATTGTGAATAAAAAATACCCTCTATCTAGAATTGGTGACCTCTTTTATCAACTAAGAGGGGAAAATATATTTTAAAAGATAGAATTGAGATTAGGATACCATCAGGTAAGAATAAAGGAACAAGATATTAGTAAGAAATCCTTTAGAACCAAATATGGACATTAGGAATTTGTAGTGGTGCCATTTTGACTGACCAATGCACCAATTGTCTCTATGTGCTTAATGAATGACATATTCATAAATTGTTTGGTTAAGTTTGTCATTTTGTTCTTGGATGACATACTCATTTATTCTAAGTCAGATGAAGAGAATGATCATCATTTGAGGTTGGTGTTACAAGTGCTAAGGTAAAATCATATGTAATCCAAGCATAGTAAGTGTTCTTTTTACTAGGAGAAAATCTATTATTTGGGACACATTATTTCAGAAGAAGGTATATAAATAGATCCTAAAAATATTGAAGCAATTAAGGGATGGCCAACACCAAGAAATGTTTCAGAAGTTAGAACCTTTATCTTATTAGACAGATACTACAGGATATTTATAAAATGATTCTCTAAAATTTCTTATCCCATCACTTAAAAAAAAAAGGAATATAATTTGAATGTCCAACAAAGTGTGAAGAAAATTTCAATTTGTTGAAATAATTACGTACTAGTCCACCTATTCTAAATATTTTTGACACAAATAGGAATTTTGCGGTATGTATAGATGCATGCAAGGAAGGAATTGGTGGTATCCTCACTCAAAATGGACATGTCATTAGTTATGAGTCCAAAACGCTTACAAAATGTGAGAGGAATGATGACACACATGATTTGGAGCTTTCTACCATAGTTCATACATTGACTATTTAAGGGATTTGGTATAAATCTGAATTTTAGCACAACATACCATCCACGGTCAGATGGGAAGATAGAGAGAGTCAACCAAGTGATTGAATACATCTTGGGAATGTATGTGATGGATAAACCATCTAAGTTTGAAAATTACTTGCATTTGGTTTAGTTTTCCTATAATAATGGGTATCAATGTTCATTGAAGATGAGTCCATTTGAAGTATTCTATGGTAAGAAATGCAATAATCTTGTGATTTGGGATAACGCAACATACATAGTAGTACATGGGAGAGAATTTCTCAAGGATATGGAAGACCATATGGTTAAAGTTAAACAAAATTTGAAGGAAACACAAAGTAGGAAGAAGAGTTATGAATATAAGAATGAGACAACTGGAGAATTTAAAGTGGGAGAGCATGTGCTTTTGAACGTGAAGCCCAATAAAATCTCATTGAAGTTGGGACGCTATACAAAGCTAACAACCAAATTTTTTGGTCCATTTGAGATATTAGAAAAAATAGGGTTAGTTGCATACATTCTTACATTGTATGCATCCATGAATGTGCATAATGTATTTCATGTCTCTTTTCTGAAAAAGTATGTACATGATCCTAATCGTGTTATTGATTGTAATTTGACTCAGGTGGAGCCAAAAGGAGACTTTCAAGTCTAGTCGGTGCACATATTGGATAGAAAAGTAAACATGCTCAAGAATCGAGTCATAGAATTAGTAAAAGTTTAGTGGATCTGCTATGGTCATGAATATGCTACTTGGGAGAATGAAGATGACATGTAGGCAGAGTACCCATGACTTTTTGAAGAATTTTCAAATTTTGATTTATGTTTTGTATATGCATTGAAGACAGTGACAAAATAAGGGGGAGGGGAATGTAATACCCCGGTTTTGAGACCCTAGATTAAATAATGTATTTTGTTTATTTGATGAAAGGTTGGAGTGCTTGAACAATTAAAAGAGGTTGAATTTCCTAGGAAATGTAATACTTTGAACATTTCAAATAATAAAATACACCGCTAGGTACAAGACAAACAAGGATAAGATTTATAGGGGACTATGATTCCACACAGGAAGGGGATAAAGGGGCTAAGTATTTTTATTATATTTTATTTACCCATCTTGGAATTTTAGAGGGAAACAAGTAGTTACATGAGCTTATTTGGAAAAATGCCAGGTGGTTATTTATTGTATGTAATTTCATAAACACCTCTTGTGGGTTGTTTGGGAGTTCTTCCACATGGTTCTTCCTCATTTTTCACTAGTCCACTTTTTTCACTCTTCCATAATTTTTCTACTCATTCATTCTTGTTCTGGGTTGGGATATGGGGACAAATTTCTAAAGAAAGAAGCCATTATTTTGTTGGCTATAGTAATTATTGGTGTATTCCATCCATGAAATGGTCCTCATATTCTTGAGATGCATTGGAATGTGCTAAACCTTGTTCACAAATGAAAATCTTATGAGTCCCAGTGAGGATATCCTTGACTAGATGCACTGGATCCCTAGAAAAAAGTGGACAACTTGAGGGACTGCATGGTAGAGAAGGGGGTTCATTGTCTTTGGGTGGTGTAATCTAGAGAGAAGCGATTTGGTGTACTTTGGATTGTTGTGTGTGGACAAACCTATGAGATATTGAGTGGTAACTTGTTTGGGAAGTTGAGTGTCACTATGTAACCCTTTTGGATTCTTAGTGTTGACTTAGTGATGACCTACTATTAAGACTTGGAACACTAATGTCTAAGGTTGGGTGGAATTTTCTTGGTCTGCAACCAGTTGGTGATTGGTTTTGTTTAAGATAAATTCTCTTTGTCATGGTTTCTCTTGATTCTATATTTATTTTCACTATGTATTAATTATTATCTTTGATATATGTATGTTTAATGTGCCTTCTTGTTGGTTATTTATATGCATGCCATGTTTAATAATTCTTATAAAGTCTAGCATGAATATTTATCATTTCATGTGTTGTTATTGCATTTATTTCATGCTTCTTTATTAGTTAAATGCTAAAAAAAATTAACTTTTTTTAGGGAAGGGATACTTTGTAGTAGCGCGACCCAGTCTGCTTGTAATACCCCCTTTCTAAGATGATCCCTAATTATATGTAATTAACCATGTTGATGATTTCCAAGGTGTGGCATACAAATATTGTAATTGTATTTCATTTGATTAAGAATACCAACCAACTGTGTAATGTCCCCAAGGCCTAGCCCCGTTGTAAATATGGTTTATGAAATGAATTGTAAATATGTGTTATAGGCTGGTGAGCCAAGT
>CBVK0102236197.1:0-24977 GCA_900067695.1 Picea abies
TTCCCCACATAATGCCTTGAATTCATCTGATGTGAATTCTCCACCATTGTCTAACCTCGAGACCTTAATCTTCTTTTTAGAAAGATTTTCTACAAGGTTCTTGAATTCCTTAAATTTTCTAAACACTTCACCTTTTGACTTCAAGAAATAAATCCAAGCTTTGCGTGAAAAATCATCAATGAAGGAGACATAGTATACATACCCATTGGATGAAGAGGTGGACATAGGTCCACATACGTCTGAGTGTACAATGTCCAATACACCTTTGGCCTTGCTTTTATTGCTTGGAAATGGGCTATTTACGCTCTTGCCTTCTGCACATCCCTTGCATATGCCCTCATGGTCCACCTGGATCTCTGGTAGTCCTGTCACCATCTTGCTCATGATCGATAATGCCTTACAGTGTAGATGAGCAAGTCTTATGTGCCATAACTCACTTGGGTTTACGATATTGTGAACCAGGGCTGTCTCTGAGTGTCCTTTCAATTTGTATAAGCCTCTCTCTTGGACACCAATCACAATTGCATCATTGAAAGAGTTTCCTTTTGGCCACATGAGAACTTCTCCATCGACAAATTAAATTCTGAAACCCTTCTCTTCTAGAGCTGAAATAGAGAGGAGATTCTTCCTTAACCCAAGTACGAGTAAAACATCTTTTATCTTCATCAATTTTCCGAAATCTAACTTGAAGGAAGCTTCTCCTACACCTCTGAGAGGATACTGATAATCATCTCCAAGTTTCATCTTATGAGGTGAGTCCTTCTTGATCAAGTTTGACAGAGAGTACTGGTATCCTGTCATGTGCTTAGAAGCACCACTATCAATGATGCAAGTGTCACTTCCATGAGTGATAGTTCCTGTAAGCGATGAAATTAAAAGATATGGTTCATTATCATTTTCTCCCTCTGGATCTTTAGATCTTACGAGATCATTCTCTTCTAGAATGTATTTCCATGCTTGGAGGTCATTGGATCCTTCAAGCTTTCCATCAAGCCTGAAACTGGTAGTCATCCTGCCCGGAACAAGTAAACAACAAATAATTTTTCAAGATATGGATCTAGACCTTACCAGAGAGTTTTGCTGAACCAAGACGAATTTTTGTCACAGGAATTGCAGCAGCTGCAACAAAACGTCTAGATCTAGGGTTTATGAGGAAAACCTTAATTTTTCAAATTTTGAATTTTTGAATTCTGGTCCAAGGAAGTGATGCGCCTTACCTAGGCGAGTTCCTAGGCGATCTTAGGTTTACTAGCGTCCTCCAAAAAAGGGGTAAAACACCACTCTTAGGGTTTATGTAGAAACCCTAATTCTGCAACAGCTGCAAAACTGAAAATTGGATCCTGGAGAGGGTGCACTGAGGCTAGGCAAGCCTTCATAAATTGTGAGTTGGTCTCTTTCAGGCCCGCTTTAATACCATGTTGAAAATTTACTTATGCAACTAACAGTTACAATTAATCTTTTCTTATTACGATTATTTAACACATTAACTGCATATACAAGATCACTGAAAGAGAGATAGTCACAGAAACAAGATAGACACAAGGATTATCTTGGGAAACCCTCTACGGGAAGAAAACCCAACAACTTCTTCTAAATAGATTCTTCAACCAAGAACAAAAACCCAACAACTTCTTCTAAATAGATTCTTCAACCAAGAACAATGCCAAGACAAAAAAACAGATAGACCTTTGCTGCGTCTCCCTCTCTCTCTCCAAAAATTGCGCACCTTTTCTCTCACTTGTACTTGAGTGAGATGAGTGAGTAAATGAGGCGTCTAGCCCATCTATTTATACACAAATGACTTGCCCTTTTAACTACTAGGGCTGACTTGACAATTGTCGCTAAATTACATTTTACATTAGCCACAATAGGGGTCGACTTGACAGTTTGACTTTATTTTACAATAAAGGTCACCATGGGGCCAACTTTACAAATACAACATAATAATATTCTTTTAGAGTTTTTGCATAACCAAATACAATAGGAGAATATCTTCAACAACTACACATTCTTCAACACATCTGAGTATCCCCACTCCTCTAGTTGAGTTTATTCCCACCACGTGGGTCTGCTGAGGATAGTTCCTGTTCCCTTAAGTATGATACAACAGACTCATTACTTTCTTCTTTGAAGTTGTAGATAGGTTGCCCCCACAACTTGTGAAGGCAGTCCTCACTTATGCCTATCATCACGGGTGGTCCTGGTGTTTGATTTCTAACAGATCAAATACACCACAATCAAAGAAGCTGACGCCGTCACCTTGATGCTCCAAGGCCGAGATTGAGAGCACACTGATTCTCATATCTGGTACATAAAGTACCCCTGGCACCCTAAGAATCCTGCCTGATTTTATTTGTAGTGACACCACTCCTTTTCCTTGGATTGCCACCATGCTAGAATGCACACCACACTTCGCAAAACTTGAGTCTTGGGTTGTAAACTCCTGAAGTGCATGTCTTTCACCTGTCATATGGCATGTGGCACCATTGTCTATGTACCACCCTATCCTGGTTCTGTCCTCTGTATCCAAAAACATAGTGTATTCATCTCAGAACATTCTAGAGAACTCACGAGCTGTGGCAACCAACTGCTGCTCTTCTTCCTCATATTTATCCTCAATTTCTGCTGAGGCTGCTTCCTCCTTCCTTTTTCCTTTTGTACCATAGCCCTTCTTGGCTTGAGAGCACTGTCTGGCAAAATGTCCAAATTCTCCACACACATAACATTGGACATGTGAGAGGTCTTTCTTAGGTCTCTCGTTTGTGGATCCTCCTCTAAAGGTTGTTCCTCTTCTACCTCTGCCTCCCCTCTTGGAGGTGAGAGCGAGATTCTCCTCCTCTTCCTCCTCATTCACATTTCTGCCTCTCCTGATCTCTTCTTGGCAACAGTCGTTCCATAACCTTTCCCAATTTGACAGATTCTCTCTGGCTACTGCCCCTGCAATGAGGGAATCCCACTCCTTTGGGAAGCCCCTTAAGGTTGAACGAACTATCTCAGATGGGGATAGTTTTACCCCCACTGCAAGGAGTTCATCAAGTAATTGTTTCGCTTTGGTGAGGTAGACTACAACGCCTTCCCCTTTAGACATCTTTGTGTGTTGAAGTCTCTCTTTGAGAGCCATGATTCTGCTCTCATGTTTGGATTCAAACAACCCCTTCAGATGTGACCACATTTCATGAGCTGTTTGCTTCTCACCAATGTTTGGTACCAGATGATCCTTCACTCCATCTAGAAGGATCCTCTAAGTTCTGATTTCTAGAGCATAATGTAATTCTCTATCTCTAGCATCAATGGGGATTGTGGCTGACTTCTCAACAATACCCCATACTTCATTTTGTACTTCCATTGCACGTAGTTGGAGGCACCATCAAGTCTATCCTCATATCGGAGGTTTGTAGCCATCTTGCTACTTAGTTCTAGCCTCTTTTGAAAACCTTTCTCAGTACTTTTAATGGGCGGACTTGTACCAACTCTAACTTGCTCCCTCTTTTATTGAACAGATCGACCCTGCTCAGTCCTCCTCTCCTGCTTTAGCTTAGAGGGTTCGACCTCTCTTCAACCTTCTTCCTTCCTTGTCTCTGGGACACAAAGCTATATGAGATCTTTTGGGGATGTTACAGTTTTCGCTCTGATATCATGAAGAGAATAATAGCTTATAAATTCAAACATCAGATTTAAGCTACAACCATTTTGTTTAATGATACTTGGGACAACCACACAAAAGATACACATGAAAAACAAATTCTGGAAACATCACTCCATCTAACACAATTTTATTTATCACAGGTCTGTTAATACATAGATATGTTCTGGCCAAGCTGATTTGCAGGAACCGTACCACCTGTACGGATCTGTATGGGCGTGGGTTTCTCACTGGGCGACCGTACAACAAAATTACAATCAGAAAGTAGCTCAAGTTCACCTTAATCTTAAGCAAAAAATCTGCAAGCAGAACTCCTCTTCTAGTTTCAGACTTGGGTATGACTTTCCTCTCTTGCTGGTGATCCGTACCACTCGTACGATCTTGTTGCTCTCAACGAATTTCAGGAGGTTTGTTGGCTTTACTTGCAGGTGACCCTAGCTCTACGTCCTTTCCTTGCTTCACCAAACCCGACTTGGTCTAGTCTTTGCCCTGCTTGACCCTTTTCGACTTAACCTTGCTATCAGATCTCCTTAGAAGAGCCACTCTAACTTGGATGGCTGCCTTCACTTGAGATAATGAGGAAATGAGGCCTCCTAGGTTATTTGTAACCCTAGCCTTTTCTCTCATGCAATCCTGACCCTTGGATCTTCTTATCAAGATGCTGATCTAATGGTGGGGGCTTAATCAAGTATGGAGACAACTTAAGTCACATCCAATGACCGTGACTTAATCTCAAATTGATTTGAGTGGTCCCCACCAATATAGTGTTGTCTAGGAATAAGTTGGGCCTCTTCCACACTACTAGACACCCCAAGTGTGGAAGTACCTGCCCGAGCTACATAATCTAACACAATCAAGAGTCAAATCCAGTGAAGTAGCCATTGAACTAGAGAGTGGTGCGCCCCATGTGGGAGTGGAGTGATGTGAGGGAAAGGGGAAATGAAGTGGAAGAGACAGGGAGTTGAGAGAGATAGAGTGGGTGAGAAAGGGAGGTGCCCGAGTCAACTGGAGAGAGTTAAAGTTCAATTGATGGCTAAGTGAGAGAGAAAGGGAGTGAAGTGGAGAGAGAAAAGGTAGGCACTCTAGTTTAACTCAACTAGCTCATCTCATAAACATCAACATGCGCCCTCCTAAATGAAGATACTCTGAGTTTAACTCAGGATGAGGAGAGAGAAAAGGTAGGTGCCCTCAGTGAAGTGAGAGAAGGATGGTAGGCGTCCCAATTAACTCAGTCAAAGTACCTCGTAAACTCCTCTATGTGCCACCACACCTCCTAACTCAAGCATGCTCCCTGTTGACTTAGACATGATCTCAGTCAACCTTGGAATCTGTCATATCACCCTATGACTCATGCATGTGTCCTAGCTCTGCCACTTGTCCTTTTTATAGGCTGCCATGTGTCACACTCTGAGATTGCCATGTGTCTCCTCCAAGGACTACCACATGTCATGACCTTGAACTCTCAAGTGTCAACTCTGCCAACCTGCCACGCATCGCACTGCATGTCATACTGCTAAAAATAGGAAGTGCTCGCATGTCGATGAAATTAGGCTCATCAGACTCAGATTTCTGTAAAGAATTTGAATATGTGTTCAGATTCAACATGCGAGCCTTTGAACTGGAGCTACTGGATGAAATGTCATGCATGTAATCCAGAAGAAGCTCCTTGGAATCCTAGCCTCTCCAGGATCTCGAATATATCATCCAAACCACTTGCGGACCTCTGAACTCTGTCTCCTCAAAAGTAGGGGAACTACTAAAAATAGCCAACTCCATCCTATGCTAGTTTACTACAGCTGAGTATGTATCACATGCATGCATAGCGGAAAATAAAAATATTCACACATTTACATAGTAGATTATTCTAGAAACCCCAGTGTGGGAGAAACCAACAAAGGAGGGCTTTTTATTAGAGGCTTCAGAGTTAAAATAACTACAACATAAAATACAAATTCTTACAGCCCATAAATGCTCCCCTTCTTGAGTGTATGGCCCAATAGACTCACTTGCTCAAGGCTGTTGCTGTACGGTCTTGATTTCCTGCTTAGATGGCTGCTGAATAGTCTCTGAAATGACCCTCTAGACTGCTGTAACTCAACCTCAGTTTCTGCCCTTTGTGCTGAAGCTGTAAGGACCAAAGCAATTGTCTCTTTGCTGCTGTAACATGACCCTGCTTACAACAACACTCTGCTGTCTAGAACAGTCTTGTAGGTGGCCTCTTCTAATGCCAGGTCTGCCCAGAATTCGCCCTGAGCTTGCTCTTCAAACCAACAAATGCTTGATCTCTCTCTCAGCAACACTAAGCCTCTTCCTCAGCCTCTAGCTCCTCCTCTTCTCAAACATGCAGAATGAGAATGCCCAACACCCTTAGCCCCTCTATACCCAGCCTCCCCCACTGGTTGCATTGGGATTAACACCCAGTAAGGACTTCAATGACCCAGATTGAGCCACCCTCTTTCTCTTGACCCCACTCAACACTAGGCTGAGTGCCCCCACTAAGCAGGGTCCCACACAGCACTAGGCTGAGCGCTCCACTCAATAGGGCCCCACAATCCACTAACAAAAAAGATTTTTATTGGGTTTCTAAGTCAGACTTAGGCTTATAGACTTAGGATGATTTGGGTAAGTTTAATGTTCACTCTATGTCTAGGACACATAGGCATGAGCAAACACCTTCTGCTGCTACACTAAAAAAAAATAACAAGCATGCCTTTGATAAAGAAGATTGTACATTTCCAAGGAAAGAACCCAAGGAAGAAGTTTATGAAGAGGGTTACCAACCCCTTGAAGAGGAGCAAGAATCATGTCATGATTCTATTGAAGACAACGAATACTTGATTAGAGAACGAGAACATGAAGAGGTGAATCATGAGGAAGATCACCAAATACATGAACATGAATTGCCTTGTGATTATGCCAAAGAAGAACACCTTGTTTAAGACCTAATCCACAAAGAGGCTCCTCATGAGGACGAAGTGCTAGTATTTGCTTCTCCATTTGATGAAGTCGTCCAAGCTTCCTCTCTTCCTGTTCATGAAGAAGATAATGTGGTGAGTTATACTCCTTTCCAAGTCCTTGATGTTGATTCATTTCATGACTCGAAAGGTGAAGAAGTGCTAGAGGAACCCTTGGATACATTAGACCCTTCATGCTATAATAAAAGTGATGATTTGATTGACATTATCGATGAGTTTATACATGTTGGGAGATGTAAATGGGATGTGATTTGTTCTGGTCTTGATGAAGATCCCATTTATGACATTGAAGGTCATTTTCAATTGTTGCCCTTAGAACAACCATATGTGATTGCTACTTATTCAGATGCTTGGCAACATGAAGATGACATGATTACAGATTTATTCCAACCACCCAAGGATGACTTATTGCAGCATTCTTATGATGATTTCCGGTCATATCGTGGAGGGTCTGATACATACTCTTTTGAGCACTTGGATTTATTCTATGAGGATGATTTTCAACCATCGATGTGCTCTGAGTTTGATGAAGGTAAGGACATGATTTGCCTAGAGCAGGATTTTTGTGATGAAAGCTTCTATCCTTCTCCTCTTTCACCTCACTATCAAGTAATACAAAAGCCAAATGAGCAATTCTCATTGGGTATCCCCTTCAAACTTGACACAAGCCCAAGACTATGCAATTTGGCAAGTTTAGGTATGGGAGGGTCATCGAAGGAGCCTATTAGGTGTGCCAGTACGCAAGTAGAGAGATATTCCCAAAAGAACCCATTAGAGATATGTAACGAATGTGAGGTGGTCATGGGGTTTACTTCTGGGCATGGGGTCATTAACATGCAAGACAATGTATGGACTCACCTCCATGCGTGCCTTTGTAGAGGGTGCGCTTGGCGATTGAGTTACCTTTTCCTTGCCACTTTTTGCATTCCAAACCCCTTCTTTTGCCTTTTTCTTTTACCTTTTATATGATTTGCGAGTCCCCTTAAAAAGATTTCAAGCACAACACTTCCTTTGCTGTTATTTGGGATATATTCAAGTCCTTTTTATAGATGAATGCATTTATTCAAATTAGGACTAAGTGCGATCACCATTAATGAGGGGGCAAAGCTCAATTGTGGACTTATGGCTTTTAACTGTCATAATTATCCCATTTCTTTCTACTTATCAACGAGCTGCAATCTATCTATGGGCCTTTAGCCCATTCTTCTCATAAGAGAATGAGGTACATGCCTTTTTGGTGTACATGTAACCACATTACCCAAAAGGTGGGAGAATGGAAGGATCAAGGACGAAAAAGTGGTAAGTATGATCGGGAATGGTATGTTAACCCCTTTAAAGGAACCGACAATAGTACCTCTTTTCCCCAGGAGTGACAACACGGGACTAGGATGCCCAAAATGGCCACCAAGGTGAAACAAGGCAAAAAACATAACTTCTGGGCTAATGATTCATTATCCAACTTCAACCTATGATCATTACTCAAATGCCCAATGTATTAAATATGACACTTTATATGAAACAAGGACTAATGTACCTCATAATGTGCTGGGCCACCATCTCCCAATGGGCCTTATTGATTGAGTGTGATGAGCTATGCGGGTGAGGAAGAGGCATCTGAGGGCTGCTGTGCTGATCTTTGTGGACATGCTAATCATCATGATTGTCGGGATCACTGTCTTCATTGCGGGCCATGAATCATGATCTCCTCTAGTTACCCTTAGGTGAGAGGGTGTAACATCTAGCTCCAACATGGGGACATGTGCTCATCGTAGAGCGCATGAGAACCTCAACATCTCTGGTAATCCAAGACCTGCAACCTGCATCACTCTAAAACATCCTGCTACATTCTAACATGCACACATTAGTACTACGAGGCAGGGGGATGTTATCTACCATGTTACGAAAATAATAATTTTTATATATAATTTTTATTTTTTATAACATAAACATCAAGCTAAAATGAAGGCATAATAAAGTAATGAACAATATCAATAATGCAATAAATCAAGCACACAACATGACCTATCTAGCTTACCTATCCTACTCTACATGACAATAGAGAAACTAGATATAATCATAGAACCAGTGATTCCATCCTAGCATTTCATCTAAGTCAAAAATCCTACCTTTGTGCTTAGTTATGAACCAAAACAAAAATATGTTAAGCATAAAATAACCATGAGTTGGGATAATCATCATAACATAACCAAGCATGAAATCAAACTCATGAGGGTGGGGAGGAAGGACAAAATCATGCCAAGATGTGTCCCCACAAGCTTGCTTTACCCATCTTTGAATAGGGCTGTGATAAGTTGAAAGCTGACAAGGCTGACTCAAAGGCTTCAAAGACTGACTATCCTGGCTTTCATCACTCCCTGAGGCTTGGGATGGAATGATTAGAAATCTAAAGGATGCTTGATAATTACTCAAGGGAAAGCTTGAAAGAAGGGATGCTAATGTTCTTCTTAAAGTCTCAAACCTCCCTTTAGTTTCTAAGAATTTTTTTTGCTCCATAGACAATTTGGGACCAAGAACATGATTCCCAACCGAATGCTTGATGATATAGCAAGATGAAAAAGAAGAAGGTTGGAACGTTTCGTCATGAAATTCCTGTTCTGGGAAAATCATGGCCTCATCTTTATCAAAGTCGGAGAATAAAGGTGGTTGAAAATCTTCTTCGTAGAATAAATTAAAGTGCTCAAAAGAATATGTATCAATCCTTCTAGCAAAGGGTTGGAAATCATCATGAGGATGGTGCAATGGGTCACTCCTAGATGGTTGAAATGAATTTGTGAACGTATCATGTTCATATTTTCCAAAAGATGAATCAACAATGCTCATAGACCTATGCTCTAAAGTCAACCAATTTACATTCTTGATTCTAGAACCATCTTCTCATGTTCAACTTACCATGTTCTCTTCTTCATATGGAGGAGGAATGGAAGTTTGGATGAATTCATCTTCATTAACACGAGGAGCAAATATCGATGTTTCATCTTAATGAGTGTCCTCTTCATGGATTCGGTCTTCAACATGGTGGGCTTCATCGAAGTGTTCTCCTTCAAGATGTTGATAAGGCAACCCATGTTCTGCTTCATGTTCTTGGTGACTTTCTTTGTGAAAGTCCTCTTCAAGGTCTCTTTCATCAATTAGGTGTTCGCTGTCCTTAATGGAATCATGAGGTGATTCTTGCTCTTCCTCAAGGATTTGGCAACCTTCTTCATAAATCTCCTCTTCCGGTTCTTGTTCCTCACTCAATTCTTCATCTTCTTCAATAGATGGATCAACTATCAATGTCTCATCTTCATGTGGATGAGCATCCAGAATAGCGTCTTCTTCATGGCCTTGGTCTTGAGCATGGTGCACTTCCGTAACATCTTCTACAGGAAGGTCAGGGAAGAAACCTTCTTCTTTAAGGGCCGCGGTAATCTCTAGAAGAACGTCTTCATATGTCTGAATTGGTGGAGTCCAATACTCAAGAAATCTGCTAATGAGATCTATGAGAGAAGATATACCTTTCGTTTGCAACAATCCTTGATCTAGTCTTGTAATTCATACGTAGGGAACATATAAACAGTTTTATTTTTAAATCCTCGTGTTCCACTTTTGCTCCCCATATGTACTTGAACTCTAGAACAAGAGTAATGACCAAGCCCCCAAATTGTCTAGGGTTATGTGTATAGAACAATCCTAATCATCATAAGAGCAAACCCTAGCATCACACAAGCGCAATCTCTCCAAGAACATCCAAGACATCTCTCTTTCCCATTATCTTCTCCTAGGGTTTACTTATGAACCCTAGCATCTAGGTCCTATGGTTTCCTCATGAACCTTGATGTTTCTAGGACAAGTACAAAGAAGAGTGAAAAATGATGAATGAATACAAGAGCTCTCCTCCCTTATATATGCAAGTAGGAGAGGGAGGGTAACATAAAATAAGGACACATGTCGATACAACTAGCAAGGCAACCCCTTCATGGAGCACTCTATAATACAAATATGCACATCTGTGCAAACTAGGGTTTATTGACCCCCAAAGTGAAACACACTCCAAATCACGATCTTGGACTCAATGCCTCTCCTCCAAGATGGTGTGCAGTCCAACAAGATGCTAGTTCACCGCTTCTTATTCCACGGTGATCTGCTGTCCAAGTGTCCTCTTGCAAGGTGCTCCTCCTCTAACTGTGTGGCACATTCCCTCTCGTGTGCCCAATGTTGCTCTCATGTGTATCAATATGGTCACTAAGATTCAATGCTCTTCAACATATGTGTCTGGGTCCATCACCATACCCCACGATGTATACTCCTTGACCCAAGTGTCCAACCTCTAAGTTATATATCAAATGTTCCCAAGCTCCAAGGGCTAAGTGCCCTCCTCCAAGTGGTCAATGTTCCTTTTCCTAGGTAGGTACCTCTCCTAGTTAAGCAATCGACTCCCCCATTGTGTGCACCTAATGGGTTAGTCCATAAGCCAACTGGGGTATTAACCTCCTAGGTAAGGGCACCATATCAACAATGTAGCCAAGGTCAAGCATCGACCCAAATTGAGCCATCCAGATGTCCATGAAGTATCACCAAGGGGCTAGGAGACATAGGGCTCTCCTAGCAAGGTGAAAACACTTTTGGAGTAACCCCATAAGCTAACACAATCGTCACAAATTTCTTTGAAAGCAACTTTTTACTCTGTTTAGTAGATATGGCAACAACCCAATGGATGATTTTATGCCATTATTCTTTTGATGATTCGTTGGCAGCGGGTGTGGGGTTTTGGCTTTGTTTGTTGCAGTGGCTAGATAAGGATGGCGATTCTTCTTGTCTTATTTTCACGATTGATGCATTTAACTTATAGGATTGTTGTTTTCTGGTGTCCCTCTTGTGCAGACTTGTTCCTACTTGATCCTTCACACTATTCCCACAACAATTTTGATATCACTTTAGCTTCCATGAATTATAACTCTGGCTTCCACAATTATTATAGCGGTTGTATGGCTGTACGAGCATACAATGATTGTTGTACGCATGTTTTGTGGCCCTTCACTCCTATGTAGTTTTGCTCTGATTTTCTATCAATGAAAATTTTCTTTCATAATATTATGATTTTCCTTCATTTATTATTATTATTTTTAATTATTTGATGTTTGTTTATATATTTATGTTCATTACAAATATCCTCTTTTTCAACCATTGAATGGAATGCTCTTCATTAAAAGATCTCTTTTGACCGCACAAGTACTTCTACCACCACATGGCATCATCTTACTGACAAAACTTTTGGAATTCAAACACCATGAATTGCTAATCTCTCTATGCATATGCTTCTACCATAACATCTTTGGCTTGATGGGTATTGGTATTGACAAACCTATTGTTATGTGGCAGTGATTTAGAAGGGGTGGCTCTCCACATCATTATAGACATGATCGATAACCAATGATCCGCGACAATGTAGTTGGACACGCTCAATTTGACTCCGACGAGTATTTGAAAGGTGGCTGTAATGCAGTTCAAATGGACCATTGACCGATGCAATCAATGCTTCCTATAGTGGCCAATGCAACTAACTTCTTCACGATTTGGTGCTTGTTCTTTCTGTTATTCTCAGTGGACAACCACAATGATTTCTTTTTTTAATATTTTGGGCTCCGATTTGCTACCTTTGGGTAGCATGAGAATGTGACAGCATAGGCCATTCAATTGGCATTTTGATTTATTTCCTCCAACTTATGGATGTGATTTCTTCCTTGACCCATGGATGTGATGGTTAAGTCACGTTAAATAATCTTGACGAAAGTTATTTCTCTAATCTTCCTGTTATCACACAAGTTGTAGGTTGGGCAAAGTCCGACCCAACCACCAAATGGCGACAACTTGGAGAACACCTACCCACTGTCACCTTAGGCAGGTATTCCTGTCACTTTAGAGATGATAGAATCACCTCAAGGGGGGAAACCCGGTGACCCTGGGGAGGAAGAGATGGAAAGTGAAGAGATGAAGTAAATTCCCCCTAAAGGTCAAGATGGAAGTTGTGGAAAGGCTTGGGGAAGAGTATTGGCGGTTGCCAAAGGTTGCTTAGAGACAAGAACATCTGCAAAGAAAGTTGTACCTGCCCGAGACACAAGAACAAGCCAAGCATATATGTATAATGTTAGGTGGACAAGCAAGTTAAGCGTGCTGTCCCTAATTGCAGTAGTAAACAACAATGTATATCAGCAAAGAAATAAGTATTAGAGCTGCTAAACAATTGCTAAAATTCCAACGAATGATGCTAGAGATAAGTTAGATAAACACTAGTGATACTCAAGAATGAAAGCACAAGACAACAACAAATCCAACCACCAAAACTCACAAAGAATCCACCCAAAAGTTGCACTAGGCTAAGTAGATTAATGTGGCAAAAGCTTAGCAACTTTTGACGGTTGAAAAACAAGCTATGAATAGAGAAGTGCTAGGGTTTAAGCAGCCCTAATGGCTGCAGATGAAGTTTTATAACAACAGCAAGAAATACCTCTTTATAGGGGACACCTTAGTGGCTAAGAGATGTGCTAGGCACAAGGAACAAAACCCAAATTGCAGAAAAGTGAAATGGCAAAAATTCACATTTCCCAATGCGCTATTTTATTTCTCCAATGAAAAAATCAGATTAGTGCCTTAAGAAAATTGGGTGAATGGAGTCTTAAAATAAAGAGTTAGATCAACAAAGACCCTAGGGGTGTAAGCCCTTTTACTCCCTAGGGTATGCCAACCAAACTAGAGTAAATCTAGGAGGGTGTACTCACTTGTACTTCTCCTAGCAACCCTTGTTCAAGAAAAACTTAGCAATGAGATGAAGCATTAATGGAGGGTGTATCCAACATACTCCTCCTAGGGTTTCAACCATCAATAACCAAGAAAGAGCAAGAAACAACTTACAAGTGCATATTTTTCTTACCAATTCCAAGAAAGAGAGAGACCAAACCCTACTTTCACCAAGCAATCATCATCCAAGACCAAGACGATAGTCCTCCAAGGGGGCGCACCAGTTTAGCTCCAATATTCACCAAGAGATATCACCAAAAGACAAGTGCACAAGAGAGAAACACCATAATGCCCAAGAATAGCGAAAATTTCAGCCAAATACTTCTCACAATGGGAGAATTATGTTATGAAATGAGATTCACATGATATCTATTTATACAAAAAGTTTAAAACATAGTTTGTCCACTTAATTAGGGTAAAACATAAGATAAGGGGTCAATAACCCTTATCTTGCCCTTTAAACCAAACAATAATATTTATTTTTCACTTTTGCACATTAGAAACCCTAAAACAAGATGACGTCACCCCTTTAGGGGACATTTTTTGGAGCAAGTCGTTGGAGTTGGGGAAGCATGGCTAGGCCTCCAAAGGCCACTTGTCATTCATCCAAGCCTCTTCGTCATGGGTCAAAGCCTTCTTCCTTCAAAACATGCCATGTGTCAATGAGCAATACCTCCATCACCACCAAAACCTAACCCTAGGTGACGTCAAACCTCAAGAAGTGACGTTTTTCCCCTCATAGGCAAGTCGTTTGGCATGCGAGGGCTAGGTTATGTCTTCCAAGGTGTTTTCTAGGCCTCCAAAGGCAAGTCATCGTGATCCAACATGTGGGCCCTTAGCATCCAACGTGTGGGCTTCAAGCCCCATGGAAGTCCAAGCTAGGCTTGTTCCTCCAAAACTGTCCACCAAAAAGGGTCCCGCAAAACAAATGGGTATGCCCTCCAAAGATCTCAAGTCAAAATATCATGGCAAGTGAAAACCACATCTAATAAACAAGGCACCTAAACATGTGCATCAAAATTACCTCATCAAATTAAACAAATGCTCAAAGACCCTATACAATTGACCAAATTTAGGTATGGGAGGGATGTCATAAAAGTCCTATTGGGTAGATCAAAACCCTCAAGTAAGGGATGCTCCCAAGGATGCCCCTTCAACGTCATGTACTGGATGATGAGGTGGATAGGGGTTTAGACTTCATAGGTCAATGGGTTTCATGACATACAAGGGCTCATATTGTCTCATCTATGGGTGCCTTTGTAGAGGGTGTGCTGCACCTTTGTTTTCAATGCATCTTTTTTCCAAGCCCATTCGTTGCCTTTAATTCTTTTAGGGCGTTTCCAGGTTGAAGCCAAGGTGGGGATTCTACCTAAGCAATAAAAACTGTGCCCACCTTGACTCTACCCTGGTCGCATCATGCTTGCCCAAGTTGGGAACACGTGTGGGGCTTCTACCTAAGCATTAAAAACAGTGACCACGCATGCCCCTTCCCGGTTGGCATTTGTTATTAGTTATTCTTTCACGGGTCCCATCAATTTTTATTGGAGACGTTTCATTGTCCTTGGGATCCCTGGGTGAGCATATAGAAGGTTAATGGTTTGGATTTTATCTTTTGCTAGCTACAAGCCTTTGGGCCTTCAACCTCTTCTTACCATGAGACGAGGTACATGCCCTTCTTGGGTCACTAAAGCCAAAAGGCCTAGAAGAGGGCAATGTGATGGGAATGCAAATGAGCGGAAAGTGATAAGTATGGTTGGGAATGGTACAATGACCCCTCAAGGTACCCCCAGTTACACCCCTTCCCCAAAATTTGGCCACTTACCGGGAAATCGATGACACTCACCAAGGTGAAACAGGGTCAAAAGCATAATGTCCATGTAGACGTTCTATAATCAAAAACAACTTCAATACAACATGCTTAAATGCCTCAAATATTAGGGTGATTACCTACCACAATACCTGATTTGTACTGCATGGAGAAAGACCCATATGCCCTCTAGAAACTAGCTGGCGTGGTGGATGTGATGACGATAGATCAAACTGTGGTGATGGAGCGGGCTCCATATGTGCAAGTGGACACTACTAGTCATGTGGTCTCTCGGCACTCCATGTTTGCAACTTGAGGGCCTCGAGACATCATCTCCTTAGTTATCCCACAAAATGGGGATAACCCTTCCCACAGAGGCAATTGATTTCTTCTTATGTGGCAACCTTAGTGATTGTGGTTATCGTTCTCTTAAGGATACGGTTACATTTGTATGCTGTGTGCTCCACAGATACACCTACTGAGATGGCTTCAAATCAACCGACTTCTTCTTGTCACTGACACTACTTGCACAAATTTTCTGGTATTTCTTTGGCACTGTGCAGGGCTCCGGATGGTGGCCCTTGACAGATTTGATTTAACTTTTTAATACTCTTGAGTCTTAAGAAACCATGGTTCAAAGATATTTTGCACTTATCCCGAATTTTACTAGTGCAGATATCCCTTCTATTTAATTGATATTTCTTCCATTTGCAGTTGAATAATCTTTCGTCAATGGAATTTCTGAACTTTTAAATGGCCAGAGGCCGATTTATGGTCAAAGACTCGGAGTCAAAGAAACTTTGATAAACGTGTGGCCAAAGGATAGACCAACAAGTACCCCAAAGCAAGTGCCCTCAAAGGGGCTTTGATAACTTTCAACTTGAGACCTGTCAATGTGCATACACATTGTCATGAAGGTCATTGTAAACCATTGTTTGGTCATTATCAATTATATATTTATTTGTCTCTATGGATTCTTTTATGTTATCCGTCTTATGTTTGAAATTCTCCCATCAATCAACTATTGTTCATTACATTGAACCTACACTGTTAAGTGTGAAAAATATCATAGGTACGTTGATCTTTGGCATCTTGTTTAAAAAAAGCAAGTCTTTAATATGAGTGGCTATGCAACTGTAGATTGGGTAGGTGCAAAAGAGGGTAGACAATCAACTGCATGATACACATTCACTGGATCTGGAGTGATTTTTTGGATCAAGAAGCAGCAGTCAACAAGACAATAAAAGGGCGCAATAGATGTAACATGTGAATCAGTGTTGATTCATCAGATAATGGAAAACATGATCTTTGACAAATTGAGCCTTCACGACCAAAGTGCGATAATCAAAGTATCATCCCTCTGGCAAAGAATCCAGTTCCATGATCAGACTAAGCACATATAGAAGTTCAATGCCATATCAAAGCAGGTCCAGCACAAGGAGATTGAGTTGATTTACTGCTAAACAGAGGATCAAGTAATGCACATATTCACAAAGGCACTCAATAAAGAAATGTTTGAAACATTTAGAAAAGTGTTGGGTGTAACATTAATAAACATTAAGTGTGGTGTTAGGAGATAATGCTTATTTATTATTAGTCCTAAGACATTATTGTTATTAGATATTATTGTTAATATGATGATTAGGTTTACCCAAAGATCTTGCAACTCACCCCCACGATAAAGTAAGTTAATGTATACAGACATTACAAGCAAACTAAATAAATTTTTTCTTTTTCTCTCACATATTCTCTCGTTCTCTCTCTTGTGCCAGTTAACCACCACATACATGGTTCTGGTCCACAGATTTGTGGATGCACACAAGTTGACATGTAGATCACTCATTTTTTATGTAAGTGAATAATAATGAAGGTTGCTAATCCCCAAAGGTGGTGATCTACTAGAAGATATTATACCCCCAATGCAACCACTATACATATTTCATGATGTTGTTGACCCACAAAGTTGGTAAACCACTGAAAAGTAATATAACATAGTGCAACCAATAAATATTTCATAATGTTAAAAATTATATTTCTTGTTTTGTTCTTTTCATTGAATATTCTTTTGAAGTCTGTATCAATATTTCTTTCGGATGTCTTCTTTATCCTTGTTTTTACTATAGAACAAATTATATCTAATATATTTTAATTTTTGTTAAAGGATAATTAATATAAAATTATGAACCATTGCAGGTATGTGATGGACGAGCTTGGTTCAGCATTGCGGCATAGTGATATACCAAATTTCAAAATTGCTCCATTTCTATTTATGCCAGACGGAAAGTTAACCTCAGCAATAAGGTACTATTTTGATCTGCATGGAATTCCTTTTTTTGCTTGTATCAGAGCTTTATGATTTGCAGATTGTATTATAGACCTCTAATGCAATGATGCTCAATATAGCTATTCTATGATGTGGCCAATCAATGATATACATAAGGGGGAAGAATGCTTACGTAACTATTTGCCTGGGATTGGGGAGGACAAGCAGCGCTCTGCATGCCTTACAGCTTGGTTTCATACACCGAAAGATTATTTTATTCAGGTATACATTCCTTTTTCTCAGATCATGAGCACTTTGTGGTATTATTTCTAATATTTATACGCAAGTATGACCCTTTCATTTTGCACTTTCTTCCTTAGGTATACAAGAAGCATTATTGTAAATTTCACTCAACCACTTTTAATCATCTCGACTTTGGAAATCCTTGTACACAAAGTATTCGTGCAAATGATGGTCGACCTCTACAAGTTTACACAGATAATCAGCAAGTAGAGGAATTCCTACGGCGTCCAGAATTTGTATTTAGTGAGTCTATTGCTCTGCCTTCTCAGTTATGTGGAACATATTATGACAAACATTTGTGTTTAATTTTTCATGTGATCTTTTTATATATCTTATATTTCTTTTGATCATTTTCCTATGTCGTAGTTGTTGATGTTATGGTAGCTGCGGGAGGTATTAACCTCCACGTGTAACCTTTGACTAGATTAGAATATTCCGGAAGTAAGAGAAACCCTAAATAGATGTGTGAAAACCCTAAAAGATAACTCAGCCTAGCAGAATAAATAATATTAGAATATAATTACCAGAAAGTCAGGTCGGCCCAGCCAGAAAAGTCAATGGACAGATTAATATAAATAGAGGACGTCTTTGCTCATTTGTTCACTCACCACACTCACTCTCTCAGCCAGTATAGTGCAAATTTGGAGCTGCAGTGGCAGACAAGGAAGGCACATCTTCTAGGGTGGTTCTTGGTGGTGCCTGGTGAAACTCTTGGTGATATTCTTGGTGATATTCTTACTAAGTATGGTGCAAGTTTGAGAGAGTAGTGCAGCTGCAGCTGCTGCAGTTGTGTATGGTACTTGTTCTGTGGATATGAAGACTCTATCTCTTGTGCGCTACCCTTGGAGAAGGAGCTCTCTACTTGTCTTGAGTTGTTGCTGCAGTTAGCAGCTAGGGTTTATCTATTGGTTCTAGTATGGCTTTCCGGAATAATTTTGTCAAAGGTTAAGGTGCTCGGGGGTGGCTTCGTGCCTATGGATGGGTGACAATAGAAATATTGTCTATGGTGAAAACGAGCACATCAATTATTTTAACAGTAGTCTCATGTATTCCTGTTAATTTAAGTTGCAAACAATTAATGTAGGTTAAATTGTCATTGACGAAGTGACATATACTAGGTTTTAGCCTTGGTTGTCATTGTCAGTCGTTTGTGGCTATGCTTTATTTTGGTAATAGCCTATTAACTAGCTGGAGGCATTGATTAATTGATTGTTTTTGGATGGAACTCTAGGTGAATAAGAGTGAAATATTGAAGAATTCTCACTATCTAGTGGGTTGAAGATGGCATTGACAGTCTGTTAGGAAACACTATGAATATTTTTATTCTTGTTTGTGAATGAGAATTTACCTTGTCATCTTGTTTGTCTTTCTTGCAATTGATTACCATTTTTGTGGAATGTTGCCATCAAGTTATGTGGAATGATTGTGATCTACACGTAGAATAAGTGACCAACTATTAAATATGTAAATGTTAGGAAGAGGAAAGTGATGTTAAGTATTGTTGTGGGTTCTGAGTCTAGAGGATGACAAGATAAAATGGGGCAAAGTATGTGTGTTCAGATTCATCGAACCAATATGCAATCATATTTACATAGGGTGATATAAAGAGTCGAGACAACAAATATTGGTGGAAATAAATTGATCCCATTGAACCCCAGTTGTGCTAATAGAATTGTGTTTTTATGAAAATACACTTTGTAGTCAAAAGTAGAGGAGCAATCACATTCTATAAAGTAAAACCCAGTGTTCCTATAATTTTGGTTACAACTCAATAAGGATTACCATTTTTTATTTTGCACTAAATAACATGCAAGTTCTTAAAGATTGTTCAGTAGTCAAGATTCAATACCTTTGGCAAGTCGTATCAATACTTGAATTCAACCAGTGAGGTTGACCTATTTGTTGAACTTGATTAATCTGGCTGTCATCCTAATGCCCTTGTTATGTCGAGAGGTCAATCTTTTGTACATAGGTATGTAACTTCTTGTGTAACTATCTGTAATAGTTATTGTGATTATAAATAATAAATATATATGCTCCACGTTAAGGATATATTTAGACCTCTTGTTACAACCTTACATAAGATTTTCATGTAGAAGCAAAGACAACCTTCAAGTAATAAAGGATAACCATATTACTCCATGGCAACCATATTGCTAATTTTATAACAATTGTGCTACAGATTTAATAATAGTTGTGTTAGTCATAAAATCACAATTGTAGTACACTTTAAATGTTAGTGATAAGACTCATTATAACATCATTATAACAACAGTGTTATTTTTGTGCTTTGCACCAAATAGGAATTTAATAATAATTAAAATAGTGGCTATTTTTGTCCTTTAATTACAGATTGTACTACTGATTAAAATTTAATATTAGGTTGTATTGTTATCAATACGAGGTGGAATTACTCTCAAATACTATGCCGACCTATGATAAATGTGGCAGGTGGACTTACATTAAATGTAGTACTGCCCCTTATTTAATAAGACCTGATCTAACTTTATACAGTTAGTGACCTATATAAATAGGAAATAAGGCAACCATTTTTCGTATCACTCCCACACTTTTCTCTCTTAAACCCTCACTTCTATAATTGCAACACATTAAATGTAACACATTTCTGTAATAAATGCAACAAATATTCCTGAATAAAAGATAACAAATACCCATGATAAATAGAATTGAATTCTATAGTAAATACATTGGATCTTTCTCTTGTTCATTGCACATTCCTTCTTTGTAAATGTGGCAACATTGGTCTTTAATATTGCTATTGTTTATTTTTTTACATTGCAGGCCAATCACTGCACACACTTGCGAATTTCATCTTGGTACTTATGCTGCACTACAATGCTACCAGAATGTCTTGGTTTTGGGATTTGGATGCTACATTAAGACTCTTCTAAATAGAACTACTATCATTATTGTAGGAAGTTGTAACCATATCATGAATAGGTATGTAGTCACTTGACAAAAGTGACATCCTCTCAAGATTCACATATAGATATTGTGCATGGTTTGTCTTGAACTCCATTTTATAAATTAGTACTTTGTGTGTGGCAAGTTCTGCTTTGAGGTCTCATAAATATGGGATGTATGTTGACATGGTGGCATTCAAGCAGGAGCAGTGTCATGAGGAAAGTGCCATAGAAGACTAGTGGGAACCAATCTGTTGGCTGCATGTCTAGAGGAGATGTGGGGTCTTACTGATATTGGAGTTGATGCCACATGTGATTTTGCATGTTACTTACGATCATTTTCCAGCAAAATTGGGGGGAGAAAGAAGTAATCAATCTAACCAGGTTTGTCATGGGTGGACCCTGTAAAATTTGTCTCCTGAGACCTAGTACCTCCCTTAGTAACAGAGCCAGAAACCTCTAATCTGAGTCCTTGAAGAAAGTTGTAAGGGTTCCCCCTAAGTCTCTATAAAAGCAATGGAATCTCCCCCCAATGTCATAGTAAATCGAGCACTAAAAGATAAGATGGTCCTTTGACACTTAATGTTCTTTTGGTGACAAAGATGACAAATCCTTTTATACCTTTGGAATGTGGGTGGTCTATCTCAACCTAGAGCTAGTGAAAACATACTTTGAGCTGGCCTAAAGGAACCTTGACACTGTGCATCTGGTGTTTTCGAGTATACTTGGGTTTGATAGTAAGGCCATCACTAAACTGCATGAAGTGCTCAAAATATGGAGTCATCTTACATTCGAGGTCCTTTGGAGGGGCATGTTGATATTATGGTAGCTGTGGGAGGTATTTATCTCCACGTGTAAACCTGACGAGAATAGAATATTCCGGGAAGCAAGAAGAAACCCTAGATTAGTTGGCTAATAACCCTAGAAGACAAGTCGGCTCAAAAGGATAATTTGTATTAGGTTATTAGCCTCCAAGAGAAGAAGTTGGCTAAAGGAAATATTATATACTAAGTAAATAGGCACCCAGAATGAGAAGTCGGCCTAGGCAGTTTGCCAGTTTTAGTATAAATACAGGAGGCTAGTCTACATTCTGGCAGGCATTCTCAGAACTGCAGAAGCAACATTTGTGCGCACTGCAGTTGGCCAGTTTGTGCGCAAGTTTGGAGGAGAGCTGCTGCTGCAGCTAGCAGATTTCGGTTTTGGCCTGGACTCTCTCTTGGTTATGGTTTGGACTCTCCGATCAGCTCTTGTTACTCCTATTTGGTGCGCTATCCTTGGAGAGAGGTGCACTATCTTGTTTGGCTATCTAGCCTAGGGTTTGCTTCCAGAATGATTCTCTGTCAAGGTTAAGGTGCTTGGGGGTGGCTTCGGCTTATGGTTGGGTGACAATAGTGATATTGTCTATGGTTAAATGAGCACATCCATTATATTCTAACAGGTTATGGGCCCACACCCCCTTCATTCAGTCTAACCACTGGAAGGGAGCATAGCCATAAGGATACTAAGCTTGTTGAAGAACTGCCGCTAGGGTTTCTAGCAGGAGCAGTCACCAAAGCACTATCGCTAGGGTTACTAGCAAGTGCAGTTGCAGAAACCCTAATCCTCTCGTTGAGGCACCTTAAGTGAAGGGATTGACCTAATTTACGGATAGACTAGTGCGTCCTAACCTAGCGCATCTCATGGTACTCTCAGCAAGCTAAGACGTCAAGTTTGAGTTTTTGGTCAAATCAAGGGTTGACCAAGTCAAGGCAACCATGACTTACTCTATGAAGTCAGAAAACAAGCTAGATGGGGCTTCTAACTTCAGAGCGTGGAAGACAAGGATTGACCTCATCCTTGCCAAGAATAAAGTGCTGGATATCGTGAAAGGAAAGATCGTGGAACTAGAGTTTGAAGAAGGAAAAGAGAAGGAACCACAGAACTTTGTAGTTATGGAGAAGTTCAAAGACAGTGACATCAATGTCATGAGTATCATAGTGGACTCTATAAAAGACCACTTGATACCCTACATCTCCCATCTTCACTCATCTAAGATGATGTATGATGCCCTAAAAAACCTCTTCTCAGTCAGAAAAAATGGATAAGTAATGAGTCTGAAGAATGAGCTCGATGACATGAAGATGTATGATGATGACAACATAACATCATACTTTGTGAGAATCTCTCAGTTAGGAGATCAACTGCAAGCTATTGAAGAGATCATTTCAAAGAAGGAATTGGTAAACATAGTACTCAATGGTCTTCCCAAGACATGGGATGCATATGCCACAAGCATGAACACAAGGAAGGAGTATCCTACATTTGAAGAACTTTGGACTTGCTCTGCACAAGAAGAATCAAGGATCAGTGCAAAAGAGAAACCCCAAAAGAAGTACGATGATCACGCCTTCACAACAAGGTTCAAGGATTTCAGGAATAAAAAGAAGTTTGGCTCCAGGAAGAGACCAACTCAAGAGAAAGATGTGTCAAAAATACAATGCTTCAATTGTCGAAAATATGGTCACTACAAGAATCATTGTCCCGAGTTAAAGAAAAGGAAGGAAACACACGAAGCATCAATTGCCGAAGAAAGGGAACCCTCAAAGAAATCCAAGCAGGACAAAACAAACTTCTTCTTCTAAGACAAGGTAACAATACTCTTCATAGTTCTTGTACATACCATGTTTTGCATATCTATTTCCTAGAAAATAACATGTTCAAAGAGAAACTATACCTATGGAAGAACAAGATAAGGATTGCTATCACAATGACTACAAGTCGGGCAATACACATGAAAGGATGAAGTACATCAACAAACCCTGGTAACAATTCATGTGGAAGTTATTACATAAGTAACAACTGCAAGATAAGCCAAAATCAAAATCAATCTTGAAGAAACCTAGAAGAAGTAAAAGACAGAAAGAATTCAAAAATCAAGAGGAAATTGGAAAAAGACTTGTGACACTTTGTAGAAGGCAATAAGGATGCAAACAGAAGCGTGGGTTCTCTTAGTTGGAGGGAGTTGATTACAGAATTCCAAAAGATGAGCATGCACTCATGCATGAAGCAAGGATTAGGAGGGAGGTAATCCTAAATAATATGATCCACAAAAGATGATGAAGTGTCTATCCATGTTCCCATCAATGGTAGCAACCATGAAAAGTAGCACGTGCTCAGTTTGACTTTAGAAGAAGTCTTCTTCGAAAAGAAGCCTCAAAGTATCCTTGGTTGTCCTTCCACATCCATGATCCTATTATGAAAGAAAGAAGTTGGAATCTTCAGGGAATTGAATCTATAGAAAACTCCATGGACCTAAGAGCTAAAGAAAAACATGAGGAAGAACATGAAGATTCCAAAAGAGAAAGAAAAGACAGAACAACTAGTCATTGTATCTAGAATCACAAGACTACCAGCCTGACCTGAACTCACTAAAAGCAATCAAGCAAAGGAACTGAAAGTTGTGATGACGAACAATGTATGGAAGACTTATGAATATAAGCATTGCGAGATTCAGAACTAGAGGTTCTCCCAGATGGAGGGAGAAGACTATGATGATTGCTTGTTCCAGTAAACCAGACATACCTCTACATGAGCCATTATATCGTCCGCAATATCCATGGGTTGGATTTTGCATTAGATGAATGCAAAGACTGTTCTCTAGAATAATTGAACAAAGAATGTATGTAGAACAACCTCAAGGCTTTGAGGTATACCAGGAAGAGACTCTTGTATGCAGATAGAAGAAGGCTTTGTATGGATTCAAACAACTTGGTGCGGACCCTCCAATGCACAACATAAGCGTGGTGAAAAACCTTCTATAACAAAGATACTGTATCAAAATGGTTACTTAGGACTCAAGGATGATGGATTGCTAATCCATGACAAAGCTCTCATGATGACAAAAGAAGTACCACTTGGATATGTTCCAAGTTTGACCCTTGCCACGATGTTATGAGCTAGCAGGAAACAAAAGAGCTAAATTCAACTATGATGATCAGAGCTATATGAAGCCTTCAGAAAACCAGTGTTCCAGAAAGACCGAAGTACATTGAGATCAAGCATTACATTCTCCATGATGAAGTCCAGAAAGAAGAAGTGGTTCTCCAATATATATCTCCACAGATGAGTAGATAAGCAGACATTTTGGTAAAGCCTCTGTTCAAGATGAAAAAGTTTGTGTACTCAAGCTGGAGCTCGTGGAGACGACTTCCTTATTGAAAAAGGAAGAGATGACTCCCAGGTTGGGAGGGAGCACTGATGTGTTATTGATTTATGGACAGTGATTTTT
>CBVK0102236221.1:0-10344 GCA_900067695.1 Picea abies
AAGGGTTTTAAGTATTCTTTCCAATATTTTGTTGATCTTGTTGGTGAAGGTTATTCCCTTGAGGAAACCCTTCTTGTAGGGCCTTGGTTTTCATGGTTTGTATTTATTAGACAAGGGACTACTATCCTTGAGGCACTAGTATCCCACTATAATCCATAAACATTGAATAACCAATTCTTAGAGGGGCATACTTCTTGACCCCATAAGCCATAAGTGGAGACAAGAAACTAAACTTAACTCCCAACAACCAACCACAAAAAACCATAAAAGCTCAAATATTTTATTTTATGTCATAAAAAATATAAAATATATGCTATCAAAAAATATGTATTCATTGTATAGTGCAAAGTTAATGGTTTATTTTTGTTTTCTAGACAATTTTGTCCAAGGGTTTACAATAAATTGTTGATCTTTAACTATAATGGAGAAAAATATCCCCACACATTTGTGCTTAAAGGTTTTATCTAATATTTGTTGGATTGATTTAAGAGGTTTATCATTTATATAAATTAAATTGTAGCAAAGAAAATTGGAATTGGTTAAACCCTAAAGATAGGGTTTAACCTTAAAAGGTGAATTCTAACCCTACCCTAGTTATATTTTCACTTGTGTATTGTTTATAGAGGATATATAACAGTTTCTAATGGTGAAATTTATCTCCTAAGTTCTTCATAGTTGTTATTTTACATTTTGGAGATTTTTGGTGAAACCCTAGAGGGATTCACAACTTTCTTTATTATACATTTGAACTTGCAATAGTTCGTAGATGGGATGTGTTTACACTTATTTTTCATTTCTCTAGCAAATGTTCCTAAGGAATCTTCATTATAATTGTTTTTAGGCACTCTTGAGGTACTTTTCCTTGTCCAAAATCTACATTTTCTGTGTTAATTATCTTATATAAAATTCTTGAAGTTGTGGACAACAACAAGATGGTCTAATTTACGACATATAAACAAGAGGCAATCCAGGTACATCATTTTTCCTTGATTTGTGTGGTTAAATCTCACAATTATGTGGTAAAAACGCTTATTTCTCCTCCTTAAGAGTGATTTCATAGTGCTCATTTATATTTCTGCTAAAGAATATTTATTTCATATCTAGACACCTAATTAATTATCTACTAACCCTCTTTATATTCTGATATTTATTTACCTAGTTCTTAGTTGAACATTCTTGAGGCATCTAGCTACTCCATTGGCATTGGTCTATCTAACCATGTATCAAGGTGTGTGTTTTTTAAGTGACTTGTATTGTAAGCTACCCCGAGGTACTGTAGAGGTTCGTTTATGTGGATTGGGATAACCTCCATGGCTTCAAGGGGATGGCCTAAAGTGAACGGGAAATTTTGCTAAGGTGACAATGGTGTGTTTCCAATGTTGTGCTTATCCCCATTAGCACCTCTACGAAGGTTGTTAGTTTGGACAATAATAGATAACAATATAGATTATAGTGCAAACCTGAAGGAAATATAAACAATTTCATTTGTGTTATATTTGTTTCTCAATCTTCTTTTCCTTGGATTTTATAATTCTAGATCATGTAGCTTATCATGACCAAGAATCAAGTGTTCTTGTCCATATGACCATTTCGTTGTAGAACTCAGTTTTAATAAATTGAACTCCAAGTATAGGTAAATGTCATTTGTAAAATATCAAGTCATTTCTATCTAGGATTTATTAATGGATTGAAATCCTTTTTTAGCATGCATGACCACTAAGATGATATATTCCAAGCCATATTCACTAAGTAATTCTAGCCATCTACATTCTAAATTGCTAAGTTTAGGCTAGGGAAATATATTCAAGTTGTCATGGTTTATGTAATTCAAATCTCTTTTTGAGAAAACACATCTTTGTTTTTCAAGCATAAGATTTTTATTTGTTGTTAAGTATCATGAATGAATACCAAACATGTTAGGTAGTTAAGCTAAGTTTGCCTAAAAATTGTTTGACATATTTTCTTGTTTGTTTTAATGTGCCTTTTAATGCATAAACAATGTTACAAGTGATGGCATCTTGTCTTATTTTGTTTTTATTCTATTATGTTGACCAAAGGGAGGCTAATGATTTATTTATGTAACAATGAAAAACATCATGGCTTGTTAATAGTTAGGGGTTTGCAATGAAAGTAATGAATGCAATAGAATCTATCCAAAAAGATTGGAGAAGCAATGCCATCATAGATTGTCCCAATTGCAATTATAAAATTGAGAATAGCCATGTACTGCACTTTACTTGTTGAAGAATGAGTACTGAAAAATAATGGTAATTGACATTTTTAATTATCTAACCCTCGAGGGAAAAAATGGGTCTTCCATTCAATATGAATACTTATTGTTTTGCATTTCATCATTTTATGTTGATATCAGAAATTGGGTGGGTTTTTTTGTTCAATTTCTATTGAATATGTTCCATCTATTATAGTATGTCCACTATAAATGTTTCTTTGTTTTCAAGACCAAACCTTCAATTTTTAATTCTCCAAATTGTTAAAATCATGAAGCGTCATTTGTTAACATTTGAGGTTTTTTTCAATCAACCAGGGTTCAGTGGCGTCCGGCCATGGAGGAATTTCATATGAAGAGATGGGGGTCATGATACAATCCCAATGGAGGTGAAGAAAATTATCCTCCTGGTGGAGAACATGATGTACAAGACAATGAATATGTGCAACACTAAAAAAAAATTAAAATAGTGTATTTGCTAGGCCAATTTGTAAAAGAAATATGTAGCCAATCTATATGGAAATATCAGAGGAAGATGTTTGCGCTTTTTACTTTGATAGCAATAGGAGAAACTATAGGCCTTGTGCCAATTTTTGGACTAAATTTTGACTCTACTATTTGTTTCAACACAACACCCTTATATTAATACAATCTTCAAATTCAATTTAAAAAAAAAAAATTGAGGTTTTTTATATTTTATTTTCTAAGTAGTAAGGATAGTTATATCTTTTTCTTGAAAATAATGGTTCATTTAATTGAAATATTAGCACCCCTCTCCTCTGTTTTGAATATTTTATTTTTACATGGTCTCTTACTACCCCACTCCCTTATTGGGAATGGACATTGCTATAAAATTTGTTCCACTGAAGGGGACAAAATTTGTTTTTCCTTGTAAAGGATGAGTGGATCAATCTTGGAGGGGGACAACTCTTATTGGTCCTTCAAATATTTCAAGGTCCCCTATGTGGTTAAGAGGGTGGCTATTTTTTTTTCCTTTGAAGGATGTGTGTCCACTTTTGCTAGGTGAAAATGTTGCATCACTACAATTGGGAAGTTGGAATATGGTTTTATTAGAGCATTAACTTTTCTGCACAACTGTTGAGGTTGATTTAAACATTTAATGGTTGATTTAATCCATTTATTTACATTTGAGGTTAATTTCTTGAGCACGCTATTTCACTTGGTATTTTTTCACACTTGGAGGGGTTTATTTGGAGGAGACTTAAGGTCTTGGATGGTGCACTCCTCTCTTGGGAATAATTTCCAAGGTATGCATGGGTATTTTATTAATGATGGAGAGGTTGGAACACTTTTCTAGGGCACTCTTTCTCTTATTCACATGGTTTCGAAAATCAGTTGATGGTATTGAAAAACAACACATGGTTTTGGCATGAACATTGATGAAGTCTAACTACTTTTGGCACTCCTTTCTAAGGCTCACTTCACATGGAGATATTTTATTATTTATTGGGTGGTTGAGGTAGTTACATGGCACAATTTTTCAGGGTGCACCTCTCCTAGGTGCTTTGTCATCCTTTAACCTTCAATGGAGAGTGCCCTCACCTCTTTGATTTGGAACATATATTATTTTATTTTAGGTGGTTACGAAATATTTTATTCATAGACATGTGGCCAGGGTAATTTTAAGAACCCCGCTAAATTTATATGTATAACAAATTGGATAATCCCCATGATACATGTTATGAACAAAAATATATAGAAATAGATATAAATAAATAATAATTAAAACATCATAAATGATGGTCGATATGTCGAATAATATTACTTCCACTACAAGTGGTGCTCAAAGTAGAAGTTATCACGGGAGTCGAAATACATCAAGTTTTTTCCAAGAACCCTATAAACACCCAATTCCGCATAAGATCAAATTAGGGTGGGCATACTCCTTTACAATTGGACAGTTATGCTCAGTGCTTATAAGATCCTATTGTCTTTAGTCCTTAATTATCACTAACTCGAGAATGAAGAATCGGGAGACAATATTACAAGCCAAAGCAAGAGATAAGTCTTCCATAAGTATGCTTTGAGGACAAATCATTTTTAATGGGAAAGCAATGTTATGAACACATATATTTATAAATAGATATAATAATTAATAATTAAATAATAATAATTAATACATCATAAATGAAAATACATGTCTTATCTAAAGGACGTTTATATTCATGAAAGGGAACCCCTGCAAGGGTATATAAACGAGCCCTTATTCTCGTTGTAATCATCTCATCTCATTCATTCTTATACATTTTCAATATATTATTATTACATCCTAAATGGATTACTTTATATTCCAAATATTTTGGATAATTTATGTGTGAGATCAATTTGTTCCTCTCGATACATAGGAAAATTTGAAAGCTATTTTATCAATCATATAATATTTATATATAATTTTTTTGCTAGTATTTTACTATTTTATAAAATCTTGTAAAACCTTGGCGAATATTTCACTAAATTATAAAATCTTGTAAAATATCAGTGAATCTTTCATTGAATTATAAAACCTTGTAAATTCTTGGCGAATTTTTTGATAGAGTATAAAACCATATATAATAATAGGAAAATGAATTCATTAAACTGTAATGTACTCATTTTACATATTTGGAAAAAGAAACATAATTTGTCCATCCTCAAGAAAACGTTGCAAGCATCAGGGATTGTGTCTGTCAAGGTTCTCACTACACACTTGTGTATCCCTCTATCAGTTTTGATGATATTTCACCACAACATTTATATGTGTTAATCATGATCACCACTTTGGTCAAGCTTAGGAGATATTAATATTTTATCTACCACTTCTATTATGGATTCTTTATTATTGATTCATCCATTATGAAAGGACCCTTCAAACAGGTTCCTCATAGGATGTTTCTAAATAGGAACACGCATAATTCTATACATCAATAACTCCAAAAGTATAACAATATTGATAGGTCACATTCTATGCATGACTTCCTCTCTAATCATCCATTTGTACCCAAAAAGGACCCCTTTCCAAAGAAGAGAGCTCACTTTTATCCCTTATATTTTTGTTGGATTATAAAAAAGTTAAGGGACACATAAATTTGTAATAAATGTTGGTCATAGATTAGGCCTTAGAAAAAGAGATAGTCTCAGTTAGACTGTCATAATTAATCATGAACAATAAGAGATGTAGATTCAGTAAGAGTTATTATGCCATCGTGTATATCTATATCAGGGAGTAGTATGGTGCACAATCAAAGTCTCATCACCCATTTTAAGCCCATTAAGGGTAGCACATGAAATGTCTGTCACTTGAATCCTGCTACATACTGACTCCCAAAATTGAGTTGAGGAAAGGTAATGAAGAAATAAACATGTATATGTTGTGAGTCTATTAATGACCACAAAAATGGCATCCTTACCTTCAGATTTTGGTAACCTTGTAATGAATCCCATTGATATATCTTCCCATATTTGATTAGGTATATGTAATGGTTGAAGTAACCCTGGAGATTGTATGATTTGGGATCTTTTCATCGATGAAATTACATGAATTGACTTAAGAGCATAAATCAAAGCTTATGTGCAACATTAATTAAAGAGGATATAATCATGGAGAAAAGATGAGAAGAAGAGAAAGAACACAACACATGATAATGGAGTTTATCACAAGAGTGGACTACGTCTCCGGACCCACTTTGAAGTGGAGAGGCTTTATATTATCTCATCAATTAAAATTGGCATAAATACATCATTATACCTCAAGTCTGAAAAATGGCCAAATACATCATTATACCTCAAGTCTGAAAAATGGCCATTCAGATCCATTTCTTTGATGCAAAAGCTGACTGCACCAATGGATTCGTGGCGAGGAGTAGTGAAAAATTGATTGTCAACTCGTCTCAATTCAACATAGTCACCTCCAGGCCCTTGTTGGGATATTTGCCTCGAAAATTGTGCCTTCAGACTACAATTAATGCTCCTTCCTGCATAAAAATTTGTGTCATCGTGCTATGTTGGGCACAAACCCTTGAGCTCTGGCAAAAGGATGGGTTAAAATGAAATTGTTGGGTGGACTTGCCAAGTCTCGTCATTTGGTCTATTGGCAACTTGGTATAAAATTAGAGTTTGGTTTGGGGAGATTCGGTTGTCAAACCTCGTGGACCCCCCTTTTAAACTTTACATTACAACTTACATATTAATATATTTTAACAAACTATGCAACAATACACTGTATATTTGATTTAACCATATCATCCAACCCATGACCAACTATAGCATATATATATGGTATAGTTGTTAGCACTGGCGCCAAACCCGGGATGTGACTCATGCACGAAACATAGGTTGTCGACTATGTTTTAAATGCTTGTCNNNGTTTTAAATGCTTGTCACTAGGTTCCATGGAAGCCACTGGAAAATGGGTCAGATTTGTGTTTCAATGTGATCATTGGTTTGTTTAAATGTGGCCATCAGCTGGTCTGGTTGTCAGGTCCGGCGCCGGCCAGTCCGGCCTTTAATTTATTTTTTATTTGTTCATTTCCCAACCCTCATTAGGCATTTATGGGGTGCCACATGATGCCCTATGATTGGGCCACATGGCACCCTATCATTGGCTCCTTGTGCCCTGTCAACCTGCTGACATAACTATCATTTGTCATTGTGTTGAGCTATCATGTGGAAGCCCTTGGGTGGTGCCACCTGGGGGTGCCATGTGTCACCCGCTAATTGGCCCAAGTGGCAACCAAAAGTGCCAATTAAACATGCCATGTGGCACCCTATCTTTTTCCTCATGTCATGTTGATGTCAGCATGATGTTGCCCTATATGGATTGGTGAATATGTCAGTTGTACGGACACAAATATTAGCAGGTTGACTTTGATTAGGTTGACTGCAAATTTGACCAGCCATATCTTCTTCGTTCCGACTATGTTTTATGAGTCATTTGCAACATTGGAAATCTTGCAATGAGATCTTCGACTTGGCATTGTTTTTGTTGAGATTTGAGGAATTTGAATCTTTTCCCTTCTAGATCCTCCTGGATCATTCCTCCCTACTAAGAATCTTTTTGGCCTCCAAAATCCTCATCAATCAACAGGAAGGTGAGCTAATTTCTCCCTCACTTTCTCTTTCTCAATCTACCATGCTTTATTTGGATGTGTGCCCTTAAGGCCCACTCACAGATATTCAACATCACCCCTGTCTGAAGTCCTCATCCTTCTGTCCAAGATGATATCTTCCTTTAACTTGTCCAAGTACTCACCTTCTGTCCAAGATGATATCTTCCTTTAACTTGTCCAAGTACTCAGGAGAAAACTCATCCACTGAAGGTACTGAAACACTCTCTCATTGATCCATGATCATTGGAGGCTCATATATTTTTAGGTTCTCTATGTTTACAACTTAGCATATCTGCATGTACGGTGGTAGATCGAGACGAAAGGAATTTGTATCAATTTTCTCCAAGATGGTAAAGGGTCCATATATGATGGTCTTGAGCTTCTTGCCATCTCCCTTCAATTGAACTTTGATGATGTAGAACCACACATGATCTCCCACTTGAAACTGGTGATCAACCATGTGCTTGTTATACCATAACTTGGGATGTTCGTTGTAGTAGCCTCGGATAAAATGAACCATTGTTATGTTAACAACCTTTGTCTTTCCATCAGTTTGTGGATGGAAAGTGGTAGTCCTTTTCAACTTGGTGTCCATCGAATGTAACACCATGTTTTCCCCATCTTGTATTTAATCATTAATTATGATTACCATGCTATGGCATGGACCATTGTAAATGTATTATTGTTTGAATTTCCAATAACTGATTGTGGGGGTGAAGCCTCTTCTTCTCCTAGAGATGTGAGGATTTGAGGACATGAAAAAGAAGATCAAAAATTTAGGAAAAAGAGAGCTACAGCTGATTCCTAGGATGCCTTTGTCTGGCTTCCCAACATTCACGAATACTTATGTATTTTTCAATTACTTCCCACAAGCGTTCAAGCTCATCCCCGGTATTAGCAGTTTCTAAGATGGTGTTGAATAAATTTAAGGCAATGTCGGTTTGGTCTTTAATACTGTGCTCAATATTGGGCTCCCTTGCAACAGGTACTGTCATGAGGAAAATAAAACAGTCAAAGAATCAAAACAAAGAAGAAATATTCAATGATAATTATGAATACAATCAACCAAAGAGATATGGAAGATCTCCCCAGTATGGTTGCCAAATAAATGTTGAGGAAAAGGTATGAATTACCTTACTCAATCATTTTCATATATTACCTTGCTAGGACAATATAGTTGTGAATTTCACCCGGGGGTTTATAGCCTCAAAATATTCTCTCAATCCACAAGTATTAATTACAAGGACTGAGGCTGATTTATAGTTTAAATATGTTGCAAAAATAAAATAAAAAAACTTTTGGAATGTACACATATTTGCGATTAAGTAAACATGGAGATCAAAAAGAGAAAAGTAACCAAGTCACAAATACGCATATATGAGACAAAATAACAATCTTATTTTATTTCACTCTCATGAGATATCAAAAATGTTTTCTCTTTACGAAACCCCTACAAGGGCATGGACCTGTAACACCCATGTTTCCCCCAACCTTTAATTAATCATTAATTAGGATTACCATGTGGTGGCATGGGAACGATGTAAATGTATTATTGTTTGAATTTCCAATAACTGATTGTGGGGGTGAAGCCTTGAAGTACTAGCCATGATATCACTAGAGGAAAGAATGGGAAAAATATAAGAGAGGGTTCATTATGTAAAATGACCCCAAATTTCCCCTTGTTGGGAATGATAAACCCCCTATGGATCCCAAAGAGAGGAATCAATTAACGAAGGAAGGACTGGTGGTTGAATACTCAACCACCCCCATGAATGGAAGCATGGTATGACTGAAGAATTTGAATACTCAACCACCCCCATGAATGGAAGCATGGTATGACTGAAGAATTTCAGCCCGAAGTACCACATGGTTTGGAAAACCAGACTGACTTGAGTTTCCTTCTAATAGAAAGAACAAGATAGGTAAAGAACCATTCTGGGAAAATATATACAAAAAATAGAGACAACGAGAATACACACGGAAGAGGAAGGGAAGAGAGTGTGAGGCTCTGCAGGGAGCAGGAGAGACACCAGACAAGAACGCATGCACAGAGGGGAATGCACGACTCGGATATGCAAAAGAAAAGAGGAAGGTTGTGAGATTGATGTTGGGGAAGCATCTGATAAACCTTGCAAGGATACTATGATAGAGAGAAGATCTCTGAAAAATGGCATAGTTCCCTAGTGATATCATGGCTTGACACAGGGGTGGAAAAAGTGCTAAGAATGAATTCATTTGAGCTTATAGTTGGGTGGAAAGGTGAACACCCATAGTCATTTGGTTGGTTTCAACTTGTAATAGATAAGTACTTCATTTACCCTATGCACTTTAATTTAAATGCATGATTGAATGTCTGTGCATGTGACTAAGATTTGTAGTGTTTGATTTGTAATGAAAATGCTTAATGTTCTTTTGTAAATTGTTACCTTCGAATGGTTATAAGATAACCAGTGTGGCTTCTAGGCTGGTTGGGAAATCCTCAAGGTATTCTTCTGAGAGATCAAGTTCACAGTACTAGAGTCAGGGAAGACCCTATGGGATTACTACAGTCCTATTGATCCTTTGAAGGTGCCTTTCCTTGTATTGGAACCTAAGTTCTGTGAGTGGAGGGTGCTCCCTTCAAACCGGTATCCTAAGAGACCACAGGCTCATGCCAATGGCCTTAGCCAAATATTGACTAAGGGGAGATCTTAAAACCCGATATTCATTAGAAGATCCATATGACCAGGGTCTGGGAACCCTATGCTAGTCTGAAAGGAGCTAGCTCTTATTGGCTTCGGAACTCTGGGAGGTCGAAGCTCTAGGATGTTAAAGATTCAAAACCACCAAAACTCCCGAGGGTTGGAATTATGAAGTATTTTAGGTTGTCGATCCTCTAATCCTTCAGGATCCTTCTCAGTCGTCGATCTGGGGACTCCGTTGAGAACCCCTCCTAACTGCCCATCAACTAGGACACATGCCCATGGATCGAGTATCTCCGGGAGGTTTTTCCCTGTTGGTGAAAGGGTACAT
>CBVK0102236238.1:1349-14654 GCA_900067695.1 Picea abies
CTCACCCCATGTTTTCTTTAAAGTGAAAGTAATGGGAATCTGATAGGAAATAGGTAAATCTAAGTCTCATTATTCTATTATGTCCTTGACAGGCCCCATCGAAGTAGCCCCAGGAAATTTCTTATCCACATATACCACACCAACCATCCTAGGGGTATTTTTCTTGGGAACCTCTTTGAAGAAAGGAAGGAGACCCATTACCTGTGACAAAACTTGGAAGGTTGGGTGAAGTTTTCCTTCAAAGAGAGCAGAGTTCCTTGATGTCCATATACCCTAGAAAACTACAAACAATACAGCTTGCAAACTACTCAATTCCTGCCAAGAAAACCATGACTGAAGACAAACCTCAAACGATGTCTCCATGCTATATCTCGTGCCAAAATTGTATAGCAAATGGACGGAGTCGAAAGAGATGAAGGTTTGTTTCCTCGTGGGCCTTGCAAAGACTGCACTAGTTTGGCCCAACTTTACCTCTTCTATGCAAATGATCCCATGTTATAACCTAATCATACAAATCAATCCACATAACAATCTTTGATTTAGACAGATCCTTCACCTTCCATAGAGCTCTCCACCAACAGCACACTTCATCGACTTCAAAGGGGAACATAGCCTAGTAACCCAACTTAGCAATGTATGAACCTCTTTGCTTGTTAAATCCCCAGACAAGCTCATCTAGCCTCTCATTAAGTTGGGCATGTTCCCTTCTTAAATATACAATAAAAATCTCTCAATTCCTTTCTAAGGCCCCTTCTAAACAAAAATATATAGATTTCAACCAACCTTGCTTCCATAAGGTTGTTTCCTCTGGTTTATTAACCAATTCAACCAACCTTGCTTCCATAAGGTTGTTTCCTCTGGTTTATTAACCAAATTATAAGTTGATTTCTCATTTTCTCTCGGGTATTGAACTAGAGCTTATGGAAGATCAAATGTCTTTTTGTTTCCACCCCTAGCCTCACATGATACCCTTCCCCCAAATGCCAAGCTAAGAAAGATCCAATCACTTGGGAACGCCTAAGAAAGGGCCTTCCACTAATTAGACACATTCTGAATTGATTTTTTCTCTTGTCTTATCTAGACTAGTTAAGTTCTCGGAGCCATATATTTCTGTACCGGAATTCTACTCAAGATATTGTCCTCAGTGAGTACCAATCATAAATATTTTGCATCTAATGATCATCCAAAAATATTTACATTTTTTAATCCCCGCCCTTCCAAATCTTTGGGAACTTCTAGCTTCTTCCACCTGACCCAGTGAGTACCCTTAAACTCATAATTGATTTTCCATAGGAAATTAAAACAAACCTTTCTTACTTTCTCCAAAATGTCCTTTGGAATGTGTGTTAAAGTATGCCAAAAAATAAGTATAGCTTCCAGCACAGACTTCACCTAACACCAATCTCCCCCCTCTTGATAACTATCTATTACACTAGAGTGTAAGTCTATTCTCAATTTTGGAGATGAACCACCACCAATATGCCTTTCCATAACTATAAGGATTGAGGTTGAACCCCAGATACTTGATACCTTCACTTAGATCCAAGTGCTTAAAAGGGAAATTCCTTTCAAAATCAAGGCTAAGTTCATCATCCATACCTAAAGTAAATAAGGTTGACTTTGTATCATTCACCTCCATTCCCATTGCCAAATTGTAAAGTTGTAGTAATTCATGCATTTGAGAGCCTTACCTCCTAGAAATGAAATATAGCAAAAGGACATCATCCACAAATAAAATATGAGACAAAGCTTCATCCTTGATCCTTAATCCTTGAATTGACCTCATCCCCCTCGCCTCCAACAAATATCGACTTAGAAATTTTGCTACTAAGAGAAACAAGTAGGGGGGTAAAGGGCATCCATGCCTGAGCCCTCTAGTAGGCTTGAAGAAGCTTGAGGAAATTTCCATTTATCAAAATAAAAAAGGTAGAAGTTGTAACACAACATATTATCCATCTAACTAGAGGTACTAAAAAACCAAGATGAATAAGAAATAACCAGAGGTACAACCATGAAACTATGTTGTAATCTTTTGATAAATCAAGCTTAATAACCTATGTTGGCCTGCAAGAGATCTTGATCAAGCGTAAGCCCTCTTGGGCTATACAAATAGCCTCGTGAATTTGTCTTCCCCTAAAAAAATCAATTTGTTCAGCTGAAACATACTCAAAGAGTATAATCTTCACCCTTGTAGCAATCACTTTAGTAATTATCTTTTACAAACAATGACATAAGGAGATAGGTCTAAAACCATCAAAATATTCAGGATAGTATCTCTTAGGTATTAGATCTAAAAAGGTTGCATTTAAACCTCCTAGAATTCTTCCTAAGGTTCTTGCCTCCTCCAGTACCTTTAATAAATCCATACCTAGTAAATAAAAGAACTTAATGTAGAATTCAACTAACCATCTGTCCAGTCTAGGACTCTTGCCCTTTTTAAAATTTTACATGACTGAAAACAACTCTTCCATCGTGACCAGGGTGAAAAAATCCTCACTAATTGTAACCATACGTGGAAAATAAGAAATAACTTTCAAAATTTCGTCCAAATTAACCCTTTTGGCTCCTTATAAATCCCCTCGAAATAATTGACATCGAATTGATCTAAACACCTAAATCCTTTGACCGTTGTACGTTCCTAGTCCTGCAACTCCAAAATAGTATTGATACTCCATCTATGATTTACAAAAGTGTGAAAGCACTGTGTATTGTCATCTCCTAGTTCTAACTAGATAGTCATGCTTTTGATCTACCAATCTGCGTCTTTATCCATTAGAAGTTTCAATTTCTTTGCCTCACACTATTTTAACCTGACTAGAGAGTATTCTCTATAGGGATATGACAACAGTCCATCTACCAACCCCTCAAGTTCCTTTTCCACCTCCTCCAACAAATGGTCTCTAGTCCGACACCTCTCCCCTACCCAAGTTGTCACTCTCTCTTTAATATTTTTACGAGCCCGAGTGAACTATTCACCTACAAAAAAAATTGAGGAGGGGTCAAAAGGAACCCAATTCTATTTTACTAAATTAATAAACTCATTCTCTGTTGACCACATTGGATTAAAATGAAAGGGAGTTCCTGGTATGGGATCATCGAGGTCAAGTTCAAGTACTATTGGAAAGTGATATGAACACCGACTTGGATCAACCCAAGACCCGTACCTTGCCACCTTGTGCAAAATTGAATTATGAACCATGAATATGTCCAAACACTTGAGAACACTTTCCCTTCCAGCCTTGTTATCACTCCATGTTGGTTATAGTTTCAAATGTTCCACATCTACCAAAACACATGCTTCCAACCTATTTGCAAAAAAATCAATAAGGTGATCCACCCTCACACTATCCCCCAAACCTCACTTTGGCTCAAAGTAAAATTTAAGTCACCCCCAAAAATTAAATTACCATACTTAGGAATTAAAGGCTGAAAAGCCTCTCCCAAAATCTGTGTTTCTCCTCTTAAGGCCCATACACATTGAGCAAAACAAATACTATACCCAAACTTTTGCTGAAAATCTTAATACACAAGCCTGGGGAGATGGTAAAATAATTTGTAAGAGTAATATTGTGGTTCCATCCTATAATAATACCCCTAAACTAACTATTTGTGTCTACTGCTAGGAATTCCCAATTTCTTAAAGACTTCCTTTGTTCACTTATTAGTACACCCCTTTTCCCCATAGTCCCTTGTAAAAGTAAACATTTGGCTAGTGAATCTCCACCAAACGCTTCAGGGTCAACTTATTGGCTTGGCTCCACCAACCGCTTCAGGGTCAAATTCTTGGCTTGCCCCCCCAACACTCTGATATTAAGAGAGAGTAACTTCATGGAGGAACCAAGCATGGGGCATAGTCTACTCTAAGGACCTCGATAATGATTTTTTATCGACCTTGGTTAATCTCCCTAATGGCCTTCTCCTAAGCCCTTTTCAAGGAATATTCTCTCCCCACATGAGAAGGCCCTAGCTCCAATGAAGAATCTTGTCCCAACCCTCTAGAATGGGAAAAATGAAGGCCTCCAGTCCCCTTTTGAGGCCTAAAATTATAACAAAATTCTCCTCTTGACAAGGAGGAAGAGGAATAAGTAATAATATTCTTGTTTAGGGCTTGAGAAGCCCAAAAAGAAGGAATCAAATTCTTTGAAAGGTCTACCGAGTCTCTAAGGGAGGCTAAGGTCGGATGTGGCTTCGAAGGAAATGAAGTACTTGAATTATATTTATTATTTGTAATAGCATCTAACTGGCATCATGTCTCCCATCCACAAACATCTTTGTCCTCCCCAAAAGAAGAAAGGGGAAAAAAAGAGTCAGCATTAATGAACTTACTCGAGAAAGGATTTGGCTCCATCCCGCAACCAAAAGTCCTCTTATCAAAAGTTGGTGGGGTATAATCACCAGCTGTAGACATGAAATATTCCTTACTCATTACCACGTTCACAAAATTCCTTCACCGTTCAATGAGGGGAATGGACATATCCCCTATAAAAAGACTTCTAGGAATAGAAGGAGAATCCTCCACTTGACCCACATTCACAAACTGATCATTACCCAAGTTTTCATCAACAATATTCTTCCTTGGTGACAAAGTGGGAGCCAAAGTAGGGTTTATTGTATCTCCTAACTCACCATCAATCCTACCCTTACTCCTTCGCACCTTTCTAACCAACAGTGTATCACAATCCTTGAAGACATGACCTTGCACATGGTATTGATCACACCTAAAAGGTATGTTTAGATAATCCAATGTTTGAGTATGTCTCTTCCCATTCCAGACTATATTCATGCATTCAAAGAGACCTTTGTTGACATTTGCTTCCACAAGAACCCTAATCATCGTGCGGGTACCACTAGTAAAAAAATTGTCATTGACCGCGACAATCTTTCCTAGAACATCCCTTATAACCCTTACCACCGGCTCAAATTGAAATTTCATTGGAAAATTCGGTAACTTGACCCATACTTGAGTGCTCCTACAAAACTCATTCTTGGGATCAAATAGAGGTATCCATGGCTTCAAGGATAACATAGAGCTATCCAAAAACCACATACTTTTCAGAACTGCATTCACATCCTCCACTGAACAAAAGATGAAACCCAACCATCCTCTTGACAACAGATGAAAATTCAGTCCATAACCCAACACCGAGAACCATACTTTGTTCACCCACCACTGGATCTAATCCATCCCCACCCGTCAGTATAGAAACTTTCCTAACAACGTTTTCCCTGCCAAATCCAAGATTTGGTCCACCCTCGTGTCTTATCCTACAACCAAAGAAGATCCCCCTCCTTAGATTTTTACAATCCTTCACTTTCTCCTTGGCTTTTGACAACCCTTTTCTTTCTCCTCAGAGGCTTCGAGCCATGGATCAAAGGCAAAACCCCTTGTAATAAACCAAGATCTAATTTACCTTTGATGAAACCTTCGCTTCTCACCATAGTTACAAGGTCTATGACACCTTGAAACCCATCCAGACACTCCACAAACCTAACCTCCTCCTCGAATCTGAAACTTCGTTCCCCATTGAAAAATCTCAAATACAAATGGTCACTTTCGAATCGAGTAGTTTCTTCTTGCTTCGAGCTACTTGCCACCTCATTCGAACCTCTTTGAAGATCCTCCATCCCATCTTGAACTTTATGGATAAGTGTAGAGATCCTAGGTGTATGTAGAAAGATTTGGTCCTCAAAGATTAAGTCCTCATCATGGTCAACTAGTTGGATGTCATCATCCATTGTCACCAAAAAAACATGGCCTAAAAACTTAATTTAATAACATCGCCATTAACACCAAAACCTAGTTGCATGTCCCAAAACCCCATCCACGGACCTCCTCTTATTTGGTAGAGCTCCCCTTCATCGTGGATACGCTTAGTGATTTGAATATATATCAAACTGAATATTTTGTTGTCATACATGCTAGCATAGATCACTTGTTTAGAAGAGTGGATTCAATGGTGGTGTTGACACTCAGAACTGAAATGGGTTGCAGCGAATCAATCCCAAGGCAACCTCGAACCACTTTGGATTAGAAGCTGCCCTCTCCCGAGAGGGATCTCTCGAAAAATGTCACGATAGGAATTTGAATAGCATGAAAAAGGTGGGCAGATTTATGGATGAAAGATGGTCTTGAATTCATGGGGTTTGGGGGTTAAACCAGGGAAAAGGTCCATTGGGCATGGAGTCAAATGAAAACCGAGGAAAAGAGACAATAACATAGATTAAATGCTTGCAGAAAGTGAGGCAAAGTAAATCTATCTTCCAGCGCTTTAATTGTCATGATGCGGTAGCGAAAAGAAAAAGGAAAGGCCGATGACCGCCGTAGCAAAGGATATATGCGGAGTTCTGAAAATGCAGATTGATCTATGGAGATAAGCACTGGATCAACCCATTCTTTGGTTATTCCACCATTCTCTAATCCCGGGAAAAAAAACGATTTTCCATTTGATAGACAGAAGGCTGGCAAGACGGCGTAGCAAAGGTTTAAGGAACGGGCAGACGTTGCTTACGAATATTTCCAGCAGCCCAGTGGCCCATTTCTTCTGCTGCAGAATACTGTCTGGACCATTTGCTGGTGCACTTCCCAGAAAGGCTGGCTGCTTAGATATGCAGAGTACAGAAAGCCATCTTCAACTGTCGATCCATACATCCATCCCATCTTTTGCGTGGTTACGAAATTCTCTTATATTTTTACTGTTATGTTGATCTGTAGCTGGTGGTACTCCATACACGCCTTTTTTCGATGGAAGCAGCCTATTCCATAATACGCAGGACCTTGGAGGCCATTCATTGCTTTAACCATTGTGCTTAGATATATTCTCATCTGATTGCCGAAGGGATCATCCTTGATGCCTCTTTTAGCAAGAGAGTTTTAGAGAATCGGAAAAAGTTTAAGACCGAAAATATTGCCACATACCCAACCATGAAATGGGAGTTGATCAGGGTTATTACTATACTGAAAAGGGAATCGAGATATAGAATTACAATACTGCTGAAACTTATGGGATTCCTAGCTACTGCCTGTAAACAGTACGAAGAACCCCAAAGGAAACTTAGGATAAAAAGATACTGAGTAGAGCAAAATTTGATATCTGTTACAACAGGTGGTAACGAGCATCCTCCGAAGACCAATGGTCTTTTGCATATTTGTCTAAGGTACACAACAGGGTCGTAGAAGGTACACATAGTTAGAACTTACCTCGCATTGCTTTGCATACGAACTTCACATGCAAGAGCAAAAGCAACATGTAAAAACCCTAATCCACCATCAAGAGATGTGACTTATGGAACCTTAATCTACCCTAATTCTCCATCAAGGAGATGCAAATTATGGAAACCCTAATCCACCTTTGGTATGGAAACCTTAATCCGCCATTCCAACAATTGTTCCAGCCATATGATTGTGTTCCTATAATATTACATTGAACAAAAATGCACATCGTGGCATTATACATCCTAACATGATAACAAATAAATTATATTAAATTGTAGTCTTTTGACATTGTAATTGTATTTGAATAAAATAAAATTTATGATAAAACTATATTTAAAATATCACACTTTATTAAGGAACAATTATCAATCTCTATTTTTTTTAACTGAAACTGGAAAATATTATATTAATAAAAAGGTTGTGGTTAAGCTAATAGTAAGCATACAAAATGGAAACTCTCGAGAACTATCAAGGAGAGTTTGTTGGTGTTTAATATTATCACATCCCATTTATTCTTGTAAGTGCAATCCTTAATAAAAACTCCTAATATGATTATAATTTTAAAAAACATAAAGGCTAGAAGAAAACATGTTGATTTGTTTCCTCCTCCTATCCAACAATACATGGGAGAGAGTTTTGTTGCTCAATATCCATAACATCTTTTATTTGACGAATTGTTTCCTCCTATTTGAAATTTATCTAGGAAAAGTTGGACATCCTATTGTTTGAGGCACAAGAATGAGAGTCTTTATTGGGATTGATTGCCAAGTTCCTTAACATGTTGCACTCTACTTCCAAAGCATCTATCTTCTACCTTTGTTGGACCAAAAGGTTCAATATTGTTGCATGTTGTGAGGCACAATGGTTCTCATTCTCATGAACTTTAGAGGTTACTGAGAACATGGAGATTTTATTACACCCGATAGATTCCTCGTGCCTTCACAATGTACTTCTGAATTGGCAAGACATCTCTGTGATCCATTGTTTTTAGGCTCAAATCAAAATTAACCAAGGACATAGTCAAATTCAAAATAGGGTGACTAGATTTAGATCTAAAGCACAGGGGAGATTTTTTGTCCCATAATCCTAACAAAAGGATGGCAATCACAATGATCTTAAATACGAGGCTATAACCTAAGATAATTATATTAGCATAGAAAATTCTAGAAGAGACCCAATGGATATAATTCAAAATTTTTAAACTGAAGACACACAAACCTAGACTGAATTCTTGTGAAGAATATAAAACAAATTGGAAAATTCCTACATGAATTCAAGCAAGTGAAAGGATCATGTTTGTGCACCTTTCCCTCAACCAAGTCCCAAATGAAAATGTAAAAAGAAAACACATTTCATAGGGCCCCACTCTCTGTTGACAAATCACTGAAAGCCTCCAGAGCCTAAGGTGTGAGTACCCCAACCCTAGAACAAAAAATACTCTTACCTATTGAGTATGAAGCAACCTAAGAGCCATTAAGAATATGTGAGAGTTCCTTTCCAATTCTATGCCATAATCCCACCTTATAGACAGATAACTATAAAACCAAATTCATAAGACCGGATTGAGGTAAATGTTCACATGCAGATGGGATGGGATTGCATCCTTGCAAATCCCCTCCCCATGCAAGGTAATTGATGTAATATCTATTGGGCAAATCCCCTCCCCATGCAAGGTAATTGATGTAATATCTATTGTGGCACATGGAGTTTAATGTAGACCAAACATGACATAAATTTATGAAATTTGATACTTAGGGGATGAAACAATATAGTCACCCCATATTTTTTCTAAATCCCTTAAGTTTATAAAGGAGGCTTTATTGGAATATGAATCTGCTTTCAAATTGAGGCCTTGCAAAACTTGATAGTATGATATTGTGATATGATTACGTACCTCCTTATTGATTCAAGTGATGATTAGAGCAAGATTGTTGTGTGTAGGGGTTAATTTTCCTATCATTGATTTGATGATCATACATGCATCTCCTATAGCTATCAGGGATTTGGCGTTGGCTTCTTTGACAAGGAGAAGGTATTGAAGGAGAGAACATGGCTTAGCTTGGTTGTTTTAGGTTTGTCCTAGACACTAGGGATAGGCTATTTCCATCTTTTCTTTTATATCATAGATGATCATGCCACCCCTGGGTTTTCTTTGGGTAGACCATCGAAAAAAATAATAAATGATCTCTGCTTCAATCACCAATCTTGAAATTCTTACATATCCATTTGAATCTGCCATAGATTATTGTTTTTCTTCTTGCATTGAGATAAGGTTGATTTTTAGTCCAGAATTGAGAATTGTTGAATCCATTCTTCCTCATCCTAATCTAGGGGATGATCTTCTAACTTCCCTTTGATTTTGGAGTTGATGTGCTCCAATAGAAGACCTCTTACCCTAGCTACTTTAGACTTAGGCTTGACAAGTTCCTAATTCAAAATGACTTTGATTTTAGCCAACCATAATTTACAACATAAATACTTTGGAAGAGCAGTCCATAACATTTTTAGAATAGTTTTGTTTTTAAAAAATCCCTTGTACTTTTTACTCTACAATGTGAATATGTCCCTCCATGAACTAGGCCTATATGAGTGGTGGTTGAGACCAACAAAAGCAATTGACCATACCTTTTTGGTGAAATTTCACTAGAAAAACAAATGGTGAGTGGATTCTTTTGCGAAAAGACATAGAGCACACCTTGAGGGACCTTGAATTCCCCCCTTTTGAAGATTTTTTGTTATCAAAAGTTTACCATGAACCATGATCCAACGAAAAATGTTTATTTTTGGAAGCCTGTCACTGTGTCAAATCTAATGCCAAATGTGAGGGAGGCCGAGTCCGGGGATGCGTTTCCCACCTGCATTGTGGAGGAGGACCCGTCCATGGGTGACTTGTTGTGCATTGAGGAGCCCCGTGCCATGGAGGGTTCCAATCAAGCTTTGGCCAGAGAAGACAACTTCCCCGGTTGTACAGTCGAAGAAACTCCCTGGCCGGGCGACTTGCCAGCGTTTGGTGCTGAGAAGCTTGTGGATACTGAGGTTAGCGCAGAGCAGAGGGAGTTAGCGGCTGGCATTGGTGAAGCTATGGATTCGGGGACTGCTCCCCGTAGCGGCTTGGGTGGCGGATTGCATGGTTCTCTCCTCAGCGACGAGCACCTGGCCTTGGTCTTCGAGCTCCGAAGCCACCTGGCGGACCTGGAACATAGGACCCTCCTCATGAGTCAGCGCATGGACCTTCTCCTCGACGCGTTCTCCGGTGCTCCAGCTCAGCGAAAGTGTCCCCTGTGTGCGCAGGAGTTTGTTATTCCAGCGGGGCCCACTTGGCAGACGGGCGAAGGCGACAGATCACCAGGTGCCTAGGTTTTTATCATTTCTTGGTTTTTAGTTTATTGTATTTCCGTTCCATGTACTCCTGGACCATTAGCACTTGTCCTGGTTTCCTCCGGGCAGGACAGGTGCCTCTCCACCATATGTATTATCGCATAACTGATATTAGCCCCCCACTTATGCTGGTTTCCGGATACCGACAGCATTTTTGGTGGTTTTAGCCATGACACTGTATTTTTTGTCTAAAGTTTTGTGCTAATCTAATATAGAAGGTACTACCCTCTTTTTTATTTAAAAAAAAAAAAAAATTATATTATAAATTACTATATCAATCGAAAAATAATGCAACTTGTTTGTAAAACAACATCATTTCATGAAATGAGAAAAAGAAAATCATAATTACTAGATATTATATAAGTAAATAAAGTCGTATTTAATTAAATTAGTCAATTGCAAGTTACATCATCTTTAATTGAATTGCAAGTGACATCATCTTTAATTGAAGTCGTGATCATATCATAAATCTTAAAAAAAAATGAAAATGAAATCTTAATTGAAAGATCAAAATCCTTTTAAAATCTAATGAATCAAAACACAAAATCTATATTTTATAATAAAAATTACAACACCGTGTTATATTAAAACAAATTAAAAAAACATAATAATAAATTATTCAAATATTATTAGCCAATAATGTGATAGCGTTAAGTTACTCTCTAACCTATATTCCACATACATGTAACCTATTTCAATAGCATGTATTATCTAATATAAGATGAGCATTTTTCTCCAACTACCGAATATTTCAATAGTTCCGTACTTTTAATTTAATGAGAATCCTCACCTATAACATCGAAATAGATTCTTTAAACATGATTATGTTTTGTAGTCATGCATATCATCACTTCTTTATGAATGATATCATGATTTAATCACTAAAAGTGTAAGGAATTATAGCATTATCAATTTTAAAATGGCGAGATAATGAAAATATATAAAAGTATAAACTATAAACTATTTATAATTTTGATGGGTTAGTAGTTTTTTCTTAACGGAAGTTTGTCTTTTTTATGAATCTTAGTGAGTTATTTAGATAATCCAGTTTTGTTTATAAACACTGATGCACATCAAAATTTTGATATTGTATCAATGAAGGAGGTTAGGCTGATCATATTGAGGATTGTAAGGTTTTTCTTACTTAAAAAAACATATTCATAAAACAAAACAAAAAAAATTCATAAATTGAAAGAAGTTTTTTGAAACAATAAAAAGTATTATTTTAAAAAAGGTTAGATTTTTGTGAAAAAAACTAAAATTATTATGAATTTCTTTCACATATGGTTGTTGGGATAGCGTTATATTTTCTTAATAGATTATTGAAAAGTATTAAAGTATTTAGTTAATATTATATTTTCTTAATAGATTATTGAAAAGTATTAAAGTATTTAGTTAATATTAGTTATATTCTCATAACTAGGGTTTAGATGTGGACTTCTCTACTTGTAAATACAAAAATGAGTATATGTTTTTTTTCCATGTTTTGTTGTACTAGGATAACTATATCATTGATTGAAAAGTTGATTAGTACAAGAAAGGGGATTGGAAGTGGTTACTAGAAAAAATTGAGAAAAAAAGTAAACATATGGTACAAGTGTTGGCTATCTAGTGGTGGCAGACTTGTGTTGGTCAAAGCAATCCTTAAAGCAATTCTTGTTTATTGGATGTCTCTAGCATGGATACCAAAAGACATCCTTGAAAAAATTAGACAACTTTGCTTTAGATTTATTTGGTCCTGAGAAGCAAGTAAGAAAAAAAAAATGGTATTAACCTCTTGGAAAAGGATTGTTGTCTCAACATCCCTACATGGGTGGGGTCTAAAGAACACCTTTTATTCTCAAAGGCCCTAGCCACAAAGATTGTTTGGAGGCTTATCCAAGGCACTGTACTTTGGGCTTAAGTCACAAAAGACAAAGAGATTCACTCAGACTCAATAGAGAATTGGACCTGAAAACCCTTAAAAATCCCAAAATGCATCAATCATCTGGCAACCAATTCTCTTTGCCTTCCATCTAATCGATAATCGATTGGTTTGGAATATTGGAAAGGGAGAAAAGGTCCTTATAGTCTTAGATCCCTAGATAAGATGTAAGGAAGAAGACAAACTTTTAGATCACTTGATTCATGCACTAAGAAGCAAGGGTTTTCAAACTCTAAGGCTGATTTCTCATGAAAACGGAGACATAGGGTAGCAACAATGGTTAACATGGAGAGAGATTGACCTTGGAGAAGATTGATTTCTATTTTAAATGTTTATTTTTGGAAGCCTGTCACTGTGTCAAATCTAATGCCAAATGGGAGATTGTTGAGGAAGAGGTTGGGAAATGAGTTGGTGCATGTACCCCTCCTTCACTATGTAGTTCAAATTGCCCCATCCCATACGATCCCTAACATTTAAATCCCATGGGGGACATCCCTTAAAAGTAGCTAGTAAATTTAATGAAAATGTGATAAGATAATGAGAAGGCTCTTCCAATGACCAACTAAGATAACGTCCAAAACTCTCTTACCACCTCAAAATATCATACAAATTGTTTAAATTGTTACTTTCCATCCGTACTTTCAAGGGGTGTAGGTCTGTCTTTTACTCTAAAGGTTGGTTTCCCATAATGTTGTTCATCTAGATTTGGATATCCTTACCATAATCATGAATCTATGTTATTTTAGAGTGAATTGTTGGTGCTATATCTTTCATATATGAAAGCCTTTTT
>CBVK0102236245.1:0-10255 GCA_900067695.1 Picea abies
TTTAGGTTGGTGATAGGTGTGGTTGCATTTGTAGAAAGAGTGCCTCACAAGCCCCCGCAAGAATATCAGGCCACTCTAATATGGGCCTTACACCATCATGAAGGTTGTGGGTAAGAATTATTTTGAATTGAGAACATACAACTCTATCGGGTTGTCAAAGTAGGAAAACTTCTTCACCAAGGCAAGTGGCTCACCAAGAGTTAGATTTAACAAAATTTTCCCCAACTATTGAGGGAACTTGATGCAATGGAGACCGTTTCTTCATAAGGGTGAAAGTCTGATCCATGTGAACATCGGTGGCCACCCACCTCTTCCATTGACTCAAAATAATATTTCGTCTCGATAGTTTCTTATATACATTTTTTTAGGTCCTAAACTTCTGAGGTCGCTTTGAGGCCTTAAACAGTGATTTTTTGGCCATTTAGGGGCCTAGGGTGGCCATGGCTTGCCTAGGCCTACCAATAATTATACTTCTCAGTTAGATATTTCCAATGAGCTATCGTATGCCCCAAATGGATATTGTATGTAAACATTGTGCACTCGAGATGTTGACATATCAACTAGCGACCTCAGACCTACAATCCTTTTAAGTGATTCATCTCCTAGAATTAGGGTTCTGTATGTTTACGATTTTTTCCTCTTAGGTTTTAGTTCTTTATGTTAAAATGGCCATTTTGGCCTCTTGTAGTTTCTTCTTGCGAATGAGTGTAGCTAGAACCTCTCTCTTCATAGATAAGCTACCACCATCATAGTTATCTTGTATTGCTTTAATTTATATTTTTTTCCTATTTCATTCATTAATAGAACTTGGGTTTCATTTTATTACTATGATCTCTTCAATATTTGTGTGTGGGGGTAGGGGGGGGTGGTTTCCATTCACATCCCTACCTTTCACCTTGATCTATATACAATCTAATCATCATGGGAGGAAATGTGGTGATTGGACCCTAAAGTAATCTTTTTGGAATACATGGCTATGAAAAAATTGGACCCTAAAGTAATCTTTTTGGAATACATGGCTATGAAAAACACCTCAGACCACCACATAAGACCTCTCAAGGTTATCCTTCCTTTGACTAGGGATATGGATGCCATTAGTTTATTTTTTATATTAGATACATGATTATTTGGTCCTTACACATCTTTGAAGGAGGAAACGTAGGCCTTACACCATAAAGGAAGATTCTAAGAATCAAAGTTCAAGAAAAACACCTTGATCCACTACACATGACCTATTAAGCATATCCTTACCATCCGAGTGGAGATATTGATGATAGTATGAAGTTTTTAGAACTATGCATGGGCCTCATTTTCCTAGATATGGTTAGGTGGGGAAACATAGGTCTTAGGCCATAAATGAAGATTATAGAAATTAAGGGGCAAAAAAAACACATGACCTCCAAAGGGGATATTTCGCCTCCAAGTGGAGTTATGTGCACCATTACAATTTTTTAGCACAAGTTATGGGTCAAGGGTTCCTCAAAATGGTGGTAGGAAGAAACCTATTATTTAGGCATTTAAGGAATATTTCATGCATCTAGGGCCAAGAACAACACCTTGAACCCACACACTTGACCTCCCAAGTGTATCATTTTCCTCTTAGTGGGCATATTAGCACCATTAGGGGTTTTGGATAAGTAGGTATCAATCTAAAGACTTGGACCAAGGTCAAGTGATGAAACTTACTCAGTAGGGACAAAATGTATCTTCCAGGGTTTAAGAGTCATCATTGAGTTCTCAAACCACCACAACCAATCTCTTTGTGGGATATTTTCCTTCAAGTTGTATAATGGACACCACTAGAAGGTTTTTAGCACCAGGTATAGGTCATGGGTAAATATACATGGTCAATGGAGGAAAATTGAGCCTTGGGACCTAAAGTAAGATTCCGGACATCCAAATCCAAGAAAAACACCTCACAACACCACATGTAATGTCTTAAGAGTATCATCTCCCTCTTAGTTGGGATATGGGCACCATTACAAGGTTTTCAGATCCAGGAATGAGTCTTGTTGCATTAACCATGGTTTGGGGAGGAAACTCGGAACTCAATTCCTAAAGGTGGATTATAAGGCTAATGGGACATGAACAAGGACTTGAACCACCACCTGGGACCTTTATATTGTATATTAGGCCTTTAAGAGGGGATATGATCTCTATTGGAAGGTTTTTAGCACTAGTTTTGGGTCACATTGCCTTAAACATGGTTGGGGGAGGAAACCCTAGACTTATTCCCTAAGGCATATTAGGCCAATAATTCCACCTCAAACATGGTTCTTGGGGCCCTAGACATGGTCTATGGATGAAACATGAACCTTAGTCCCTAAAGGAATCTTATATCCATCTAAGGCCAAGAAGAATTCCACAAACAACCACACATGGTATCTTGAGGGTATCCTTGTCTTATGATTGGGGATGTTGATGCCACTAGGTGGTTTTGAGTAGTAGATATGTGTCCTAAGACCTTGGAAATGATATAGGGAACAAGGAAATGCCTTATTTCCTAAATAAATCTTTGAGGCCATGTTATGTATTATTCAAATATTTCTTTAGGACCTAAGGCATGGCCTTCTTCCCTATATCATTTCCAGAGTCCTAGGACACATACCTACTACTTGAAACCACCTAGTGGCACTAATATCCCCAATGATAGGCCAAGGAGATTCTCAGGAGGCCATGTGTAGTTTTTTTAGGCATCCTTCTTGGTCCTAGATGGATAGAAGTTTCATTTACGACCCAAGGTTAGTGTTTCCTCCCTTAACAATGTCCAGAGAAACGAGACCCATGTTTGAGGTGACATTATTGGCCCTATATGTATAAAATATTTATTTAGGGCCTAAGGTTATGGTTTACTCCCGCAACCATGTTCAAGGCACCATGACCCTAATCTAGTGATAAAAATCTCCCAATAGATCCCATATCCCCTCTTAAAGGGAAAAGATCCCATGGAAAGGTCCTATGTGGTGGTTCAATTCCATATTCATGTCCCTTCAGCCTTAGAAGATACCTTTAGGGTTTGACACCTAAGTTTCATCCCCGGACCATGGTTAAGGCAATGGGACTCATACCTAGAGATTAAAACCTTCTAATGATGCCCATAATAAAACTAAGAGGGATATGATACTCTCAAGACATTAAGTGTTGTGGTTAGAGGCATTGTTATTGGAGTTGGATGCATAGAAGATTACTTTAGGTCATAATGCTCAATTTTTATCCCTTGACCATATCTATTTCCCCACAACCTATGCTTGGTGCTCAAAACCTTATAGTGGTGTTCATATTGCAACTTGAAGGACAAATTTCCCACACAGAGATTATCTTTGGTGGTTTGAGGACACAATTATGGCTCTTGAGCCCTATAATATACTTTTTAGGACTATTGAGCAAGTTCAATCACTTGACCTTAGTCCAAGTCTTCAAATCGATACTTAGTTCTCCAAAAACCTAATGGTACCAATATTCCCACTAAGAGGAAAATGATACACTTGGTAGGTCATGTGTGTGGGTCCAAGGTGTTATTATTGTCCCTAGATGCATGAAATATTCCTTAAAGGCCTAAATCATAAGCTTCTTCCTACCACCCATTTTGAGGAACCATTGACCCATAAATTGTGCTTGAAAAGTGTAATGGTGCACATAAATCCACTTGGAGGCCAAATATATTCTTCGACGGTCATGTGTTTTTTTTACATCTTAATTCCTATAATCTGCATTTATGGCCTAAGACTTGGATTTCCCCCCCTAACCATATCCAAGACATTGAGTCCCATACCTAGTTCTAAAAACTTCATAATATCATCAATATCCCCACTTTGGCGATAAGGATATGCTTAAGAGGTCATGTGTAGTGGATCAAGGTGTCCCTCTTGAGCCTTGATTCTTATAAGCTTCATTTATGGTGTAAGGCCTAGGTTTTGTCCTTCAAAGATGTATAGAGCCCAAAGAATCATGTACCTAGTATCAAAAATCCCCTAATGGCATCCATATTCTTAGTTAAAGGAAGGGATAACCTTGAGAGGTCTTTTGTGTTGGTTTGAGATGTTTTTCATAGCCAAGTATTCCAAAAAGATTACTTTAGGGTCCAATCACCATGTTTTCTCCTATGATCATGTCAAGGGCCTCGAGACTCATAACTAGTACTAAAAATATTCTAATTATGTATGCATCGCTACTTGGAATACAAGGATTCCCTCAGGATGTCAAGTGTGGTGATTTGAGGTGTTGGTCCATGGACCTTGATACTTAGAAGAAACCTCTACGGCCTAAGGCCCAAGTTTTCCTTCCCTTAGGTCCATGTCAAGGACCCTAGTACCCATACTCAATGCTCAAATGCTCTACTGTGATTGATATCCCCACTTGGTGGTGAAGGGTATACATTGGGAAAAATAATTTACTCACAAAAGCATGCATGAATTATTAGGAATGAACACACTCTTTTAAGAACATGTGTGTGCTTTTAAGAATGTGCACATGCATTCCTGAAAATCTAAGTTGGCAAGAGTGTGTGGTGGTATGGGGAGCACCGAGGTTATAGGATTAGGAATGCATGTGTTTTTATAAGAATGTACACGTATTCATATGTGTGCACGCTCCTGTGCACCCCATTTCCAATTTTTTGACAATCAACTTCGTGTGAGTGCCCATATGACGTTTCAAAAAAATATGTTAGTGTAATTCCCCAAAAAAATTGATGTATTTCATGAATTTAAAATTTTGAAGCTATGATTGAGAAGAAATAAAGATGCATCAAATTCCTTAGCACTGATAATGGTGGTGATTTTTTTTCTTGTAGTTTTATTGATTTTTGTAATCAAGAAGGTATATAAAAACAATATACCACACCTTATGCTTCACAATAGAATGAGATTATGGAGAGAAGGAATCGGTTTTTATGGAGATGGCAAGATAAATGTTAGAGATATGTAGAAACAATTCACATAGTGGGGGATACTTTTGTTCAATAGGTATCCTACCAATGTAGCCAAAACTAATACTCCATAAGGGGTTTTGTCTAGAAAGAAGCCTTAGGTAAGTCAACTCAAGGTTTTTGGTTTAGTTGCTTATGCATGAGTGAAAATTGCAAGAAATTACATTCAAAATGTAATAAATTGATGTTTGAAGGGTATAGTGATTATCATAAGGTTTATAGAGTGGTTGATATTGACATTGACAATGATAGTTTTAGCCAATATGTCGTGATTAATGAACATGCAAGCTTGTTTCCCTCTAACTCGAACCATAAATCAAGTATAAAATTTATTATAGATAATTGTGATATTGTTGATAAAATAGTTGTTTTCAATATAGCAGATAAGCATGAGGGAGGAAAAACCTATAAGAGTGATCTCCATGAAGATTTCAACCATACTTCTGCTAAAATTGGTTCAAATCAACAATATATCAATGTTTATTTAAAGAATCGGGAGGGTGAGAAATGTCAAAAGTGGTTCTATAAGACATTTGATGTTGTTCACTTAGATGAGATTTCTTTATCAAGGGAGGAAGGAATATTAATCATATAAGGGGGTAAGAAATATGAATAGTTAATTATGTTTTAATGGATAACCTTTAGCATTCCTTTGAAACTCAAATTATGAAGAAGATAAAAGGAAATTGAAATGACAAAGAACCATGCAAGAAGAATGTCATGTTGTGTTGAAGAATTAGACTTGCATGTTGAAGGATTTACCAACTAATTAAAAAACCCATCGGTTGCAAATGGGGATATATTAAGGTCAAGTATACAACACATGGTACACTTGAAAAGCATAAAGAAATGCTAGTCATAAAGGGATTTTCTCAATAGGAAGGGATAGATTATGATCAGGCCTTTACCCCAATTGCCAAATTGGGCACAATTAGGTTAGTTCAAATCATTGTTGTACATTTTTGATAGAATATTAATCAAATGGATGCTAAAATTGTTAAAACAAATGTCAGATAATAATGGTTAATTAGATATTTGACATAGTCATTAATAAAGTCATTCTAGCTTTAGGCTATTTTATACTTTTATGTTTTATTTCACTTTAATGTGTATCTCAGTTACTCCCACATTCATAAAGTGGATTAACTTGACTAGTATGTAACCCTTTATCAAAAGGCTTTCACTTCTCATTTAATCAATACAATACATAGAACTCCCTTAAGTTCTCTTGGTTTTGTTTATGTGTTTGATTTCTATTTATCGAGATATGGTATTATAGACCGAGTCATATGACCATAACAACCGCCAAGGAGAATTTGTATGGATTAGCCACACGTGAGTTACGTGCAGTCATACAATAGTGAGAATTGAGATGCCAAGAGAAATTTTGATCCTTCAAGGAAAAGCCAATTGTATGTGGGTTCTATACATTCATACAATGTTGAAAATTGAGTCGTTGAGAGAAATGTTGAGCTACCAAAGGAAAATACAACCGCACATGGGTTCCATTTGGTCGTACGGTGTTGAAATTTAAGCAACCAAACACAAATTGTCCTGCATGTGTGAATTTTTAGACCATATAGTTGCCAAGAAAAATCAAGACTATATGAATGATGCTAGGGAATTTTTTAGCTAGAAATCAATCTATACATCATTTTCAAATAGTCAATCATTGAAATTCCTCATATTCCTTGACGATACAGATGATTTGGAAGGAAAATGAAGTTGTTCATGCTTGTATTGCTACCCATATTTGTAAATATGGAAGATTCAACTCTTGTTTTGGTGATTTGCAATGGATCCAGTGAGAAACTAACAAAAATCCATGAGTTTTGGTGCTATTCTTGAGAAAAAATCTCAAAATATGTGTTTTGGTGTTATTCTTGAGCATATTTCTCAAAATATATGTGTTTTAGTGTTGTTTTAGTTATTTTTAGAACCACATGGCTATTACAGGTGTTTAGAGCCAATATCCAAGTATTATTGCTCCAAGATTGTAGATTAAGGGAGGGAATAATAGGTATTTTCATCATTTTACTTTGTTTCAATATATATTTCTGCATTTTTTACTTGTACCAATGGTCTCTTTACCCAACATCATGCTAAAAGGTAGCCAAAGATTCTTTGGTAAGAATTACAATATGTGGAAGTAGAATATGTTGGTCATATTTGAGTATAGGTGTTTGGTTTATATCATCCTAGGTAAAGATACCCAACCAATAGCTATGGGTAGAGACTAGGACAAGTATGATGAGTGAGATAGAGAATCTATAATGCTAGTCAAATTTTCTATGATAGATGAAATGCTTCTTAAAGTATAGATAGGGAAGACTTCAGAAACGATTAAAATAATTTGTGATAGTTGCATGAGACTTTGGACAAGGGAAGAACCTTATTCCTAAAGAATATGTTGTTTTAACATGATGGATGAGAATGCATCATTGCAAGAGCATTTACTCAAGATCAATTATATCAAATAATATTTGTTTTCCATTGGTTGAAAAAGGGAAGAGGAGTACATAGTGGTAATTGTGCTCAAAATATTACCATGTTCTTATGAGCACTATATTAATATCTTGACATCATCGCTATGAATGTTGACCTAAAGTTTGAAGAGTTGTGCAATAATATCTAACGATGGGATAGATGGAAGAAATAATGAGGTATAAATAGTGAGCTAATGGTTACAAATAGGCCTTTGCATCCAATGTCAAGGGAAAAGGCATGTAGGAAAAGAAGAAAGGGCAAGGCAGTAGTGAGGATACAACCAAGAATTTGAATAACATTAAATTTTATTACCATGGCAAGAAGGTTTGTATGAAGAACCACTGCAAAAAGAGTGTGGTTGATTAGAAAAACAACCAATGAGGGCCTCAACGGAAGTATCATGTTGTATAGCATACAAAGGAGGATTCAAATTTCTATGTATGCATGCCAAGAGACAAGCAAATCAACCCTAGTCATCTGCTTGGTACATAGATTCAAGTACATCACGACACTTCACCAACAAGTAGGACTAGTTCATGGAGTACATTGCTTGTAATTCCTCTAATCATTCATTGGTCTTCAATAGTGGGGAAGAATTCACATTAGTTGACAAAGGAAATGTGAATATTTTCATTGGAGGGAAGATGTTGATTTCCCTCGATGTGTATTATGTGCTAGGAATGGATCTTAATCTACTCTCATTTAACTATATTATAAGGCATTTCCCCCATCTAGATGTCATCTTTATCCATCACAAATGCTATATAGTTGACAAAGAAACCAAGAAGACTATTTCTCTTGGTGTGGAGGATCATGGACTATTTAGACTAGATGGCATTGGATAATTCAAAGAGCATGCATTAGCAACCAAGAATGCATCAAAAGTCAATACACTTTTACATTATCAATATGGGAACATAAATTTGACCTACCTCTCTCAAACAACACTATTTCTCCTCGAACCATCTTGCAAATATCCTTTTCAAATAATGTTTGCACCCTTGCATCACTCATCTTACTCACAACATCAGTGTTTCTATCCAACCTTGGAGTATGTAGAACTTTGAGGAGGGTTTAAACACTCCCATGTTTGAGAAGCAAACTAACCTTTTCACATCCTATTATTTTGGTTGTTGATTCATCTCCTAAGAAGAGATCACCTCCATTATACTTTTGGCATTAAAAAAAAACACTCATGTGAGGAGTCATATGAAAGGAAGCACCAAATTTGATCAACCATGCATCATGATTAAGTTTATATCCAATTCAACCATGTCTTTATAACAAGGATATAAGTCACTTTTTGTGGAGAGGGCATCATTAGATCCCTTACTTTTACCAATATTTTTAGATATATAGTTCCTCTTCAAATGCCTAGCTTTATCAAATTTCCAACATTTCCTTATAGATTTTCTTACCGATTTATACCTCATTCTACACTTTAATCTATCCCTGACTTGTTTTTGCTTCTATCTCAGGGACATCCTCTCACAAACAAGGCATTCATGTTGACACCCTCCATGAATTTTTGCCTCATTTATTTTGATAATAAGGATACAACTACATCACCAAACCTTATTGTATATTGAGTAGTACAATCTTGTTCCTGAAATTTTGGTTGCTAAATGAAGAAATGATTTTTTGTGGTGAAGGATATGGATATACTATCTCCTTTCCTTTTTTCTACTTAAGGAATAGTTCAGTTACTTATTGTGAACTACCCTTGTTATAGCTCTATGTCAAGTGACCACATTTAAGGTCCTCACATTCTCAAATTTAACCTTGGGTACTACCTTTAATATAATCACAATTTTTCTCTCTTACTTTCTTGGTTATAAGAAAGAAGTCTTCCATGGAGTGGTGGGAAATTCCACAAATGCTACAAAACTTCAAATTTTCTTGATCTTTATATGGATAATTAAAAATAATGTGATAAATGGCTAGACATATGTAATAATATATTTATCCATTATATCCATGACCGCAATCATAGTTTCCTCTTCCGTGGTAATGACCATTGTCATGACCACAACCCTTTTTTCCTCTATAATTGTTTTGGTTATTGTCAAATTCATCTCTGTATGATAAACTAACAATGGGTTTCTCTATCTTTTGACATGCCATGTGTAAGGTCTCCCATGACACCCATCGAGTGTGCATGCTCCTTGGGAAGATTCAGCGACAGAACGGATGAAGAGCACAAGGAAGAAACGATTGGTTGGGAAAACAAAGATGTTTAGGTGTGGGCAAGAGCACCTTGGGTGCATGATGGTGGCATGCGACACCTAGGGGAACCCACCTTACTTTCCTTAGAACAATTGATGGATGCTTGTGTTATGTTTGGGAAAGGGTAGAGCAACTTGGGATCATGCCCAAGGAGTGGACCCGTCTGCCCTCGACAACATGGGCACATCAGAGAGGTTTTACGACCCCATTGTCACACCCATGAGGAGTCACGAAAATCGACACAAAGAGTGCACAAGGCAAGGGACATGTGCACAAGGATGGGGCGCATCAGTCCAAGAGACAAATGATTGATGGGTTTGAGTGCTTAGATGGGCGCATCGGGTCTATAGAAGGGTGTGGAAAGTTGGTTGAGTGTGGGTTTGCGAAGGGGTGTGATACACCCATGAGACATCACATTTCGCACAGGTGACTCTCAGATTCCATATAAAATCAAGGGCAGACAACCAAAGGAAGGCATAGAGCATTTTGGAAAGAGATTTGGACATCAAGTTTGAGGCAAGTCTGAGGCGACGAACTAAGGAAGAGTTTCCAAGATGGAAGACAAGTAGCCAAGAGTTGAACGTTTTGGGAGGTTTTGGGGAAGCCTGGAAATGA
>CBVK0102236346.1:0-18289 GCA_900067695.1 Picea abies
ACCGAGATCTACACTCTTTCCCTACACGACGCTCTTCCGATCTCACGTGATATCTTCTTCAAGCATCTCCAACCACCTTCTTGCATCAATGTCTAAATTTTGGAGAAAATCCAGTTGGAGATGTAGCATTTGCTTGAGATTTTCCAGAGTGTCTTCCAACGCATTCATCCTTTCTTCCATCATGGGTTTATTTCCTGAACTGGATGCCATATCCTTCACCTTCGCTTCTTCTCCTAGCTTTCTGCAGCTGTGCACACACCTCTCATAACTATCCACTCTTCCTCTTCATGACTGGTTTAGTTGCCTATGAATTATCCATGGATGAATGGGCTCATCCCTGCTTCCCTTTTTAACTTTAGTTTCTACCATATCATTTCCCCTCAATGATTCTCACAATCTGGGAGGGATGGGTGATTTGCAGGACTGACGCCTTTTCTTGGAATTCAACGCTCGAATGATGGTTAATTCCATCCATGCTGACCTTTGCTTTGTCTTTGAGTGCCTTGGGATCCCCCCTATACCTTCTATCATGAGATTTTCCCTTTTCCAGCTTGCACCCATGTCTACTCCAAGTCTCTTTTCCCAAGTGTCAAGGTAGTTCCATTCTGGATGTGGTTCCATTCAGTTGTAAGGTTCCAATGTTAGAGAGAGCACCTGTATTGGCCTCTGTGTTTGCTGACGCGTTAAGATTCTAGAGGATGTGGTAGAGCTTATAAGATCAGAGATTTCCAAGAAGGAGTTGGATTTTCTCCAAAATGTGATGGAGTTTTTCATTTTTGATGCTTTTATGAAGGATTAAGGCTTGGATTATTAAACGGGAGCCCCCTATAATTATCAGGTCTTGGATGTTGTGGTTAATTGCTTGATTTATCCCTTGCCAGAGAGGTAGTACTTATTCTCTATTGTTCGTTTCAATTCCAAGTCCCCAAGAGAAACTGAGTTCTAGGAGACCAGTGGGACTTACCAGGATCCCTCCTCCACCTGCCAAACCTGGATTCCATTTGGAGGCCCCGTCAAAGAACAAAATATGTTTCTTTTCCCTTCTTTTCCAGTCTTCGAAATCCTGCTCCTCCTTCCGAATCTCTCAGGCTTCCTGATGTGAATTATTGTCTGTTTTCTTTTGCTGATATTGGATATTAAAATGATCAATCTATTGTTCCTCTTCCTTCTCTAGTGGCCTTGAGTTCTTTGATTTGTAGAAGTAGTGTGTGATCTCCCCAAAATAGGGCTTTATCTTGGTTGCAACTTGAGATGGGATGCTTTTGATCTCCCTGAATAACCTATTATTTCGTTCAAGCCAAATCTTCCAGAGGATGAATTTTGGGAGCATTCTCCAAAGGATGGAGATTTGGCTCTTTTTTTCAGTATGGAAGGGACAAATAGAATTCCAATTTTGGAGGAGGTTGTTAGCATCTTTAGGCACGACTATATTGTTGGTCTGTAGTCCCAAGGCCAACTTCCTGACTTGTTTAGAGTAAGTGCAGCTTAGGAGCAGATGGTCTGTGGTTTCTTCTTCTTGAAGATAAAGGGGACATCTGTGAGGGCATTCCCATCCTTTTCTTCTTAAGTTTTCTCCAGTTAGGATGCCTTTGTGTGCCATGGTCCAAACGAACATATCAATCTTTGGGATGGATTTGGAGGTCCAGATTGCTTTCCAAATTGTTGGGTTCGGGGGAACATTAGGGACATACAAAGTCTGATGATATCCTGCTGCAGTGTTGTAGATTCCAGAGCTCGCACCCCAGCCTCTCTTGTCTTTTTTTATTTTTTTTAGGAGGGATTTCCCTTGAAGGCAAAACATCAGAGCATTCCAATCCTCTTCTAAGTTTGGAGGTCTATTAGTTACCTCCCACCTTAGCCACGAATTGTGCTCATCGTTTCCCTGGACTGAGATGTCCCAAAGGCTATTTAAGTTCTGAGTTCTCATCCACTCTTTAAGTCATTCAAGATCTTGTCTCGAGCTTAGAGGTGGGTCTCCCATGATTGATTCTTCCCAAACATTGATTTTTTTCCCATTATCTGGTATCCAAGTGAGGTGAGGGATAAAGTGGGGCATTGCCTTCTAGCAAAGTGAGAATATTGGGGATCCTTTCTTCACCATTGTTGGGCGATCAAGGCATTTTTTCCTTGGTCCTCGAAAGTACTTCTTCAAAAGTGTTTTTTTACTCCAAGTGGATTTTCCGGTGATTAGGTTCTAGAGAATCTTTGCCCCTAAAGCTAGATTTTGAGCATGGATGTTTTTAAAATTGAGGCCTCCTTCTAAGATTGGCTTAAATACTTTTTCCCATCTTATTAGATGCAATTTTCTCCATGACTTCTTTCCACCTTCCCACAAGAATATTCTAAACAATGCTTCAATTTTCTGGATTATGGTAGAAGGGACCAATAACAAGGAGCTTTGATAGATCAGAATGCTAGCTAGAATTGCTTTGATTAGGACCACTTTACGTACAAGTTTTAACCAAATTTCTCCCCAAGAGTTTATTTCATTCTTTAACTTGTCTATCAGCAGATTCCAGTGTGAGTCCCTTAGGTTGGATTTGAAAATTGGAACTTCTAGGTATTTAAAGGCATCCCAGTTGGTACAACCTTCCATTCCTAGTACTCTAGATATTTCAAGCATTTCCTTTGGCGTTATGTTCCATCCAAAGATATTGCTTTTAGTAAGGCTTATGACGCTGCCAGAGATTTATGTGTAAACATCTAATTCTTTTTTGAATTTCCTTGTTGTTTGTAAGCTCGCTCCTCCCATAAGCAGTGAGTCATCCACAAACTGGGCATGGTTAATATCCTTTACCCTTGGGTCTATCCTCAGGCCAAGGAGGTTGTTATGTGTCTGGCAGTGATCCAATTGGAAGCTTAGAACTGACGTCTGCATTGCGTAAAGAAGAGGAGAAAGGGGGTAGCCTTGCCGAAGTCCTATGGAGGCTTGAAAGAACTTAGTTGCCCATCCATTCACTAGTGGGGCTATCCATGGGGATCCAATACAAGATTTTATCCAGTTTACAAAAGCTAGGGCAAAACTAAACTTTTCCATGGCTTTGAATAAAAATTTATGTCTAACTCTATCAAACGCATTAGCAAGATCAAGCTTTATTATCATACCTTTATCTTTCCTCCGGATGCTTGAGTGCAGGGCCTCTTGAACTTGAATGATGTTGTCCACTATATGTCTGCCTTTTACAAACCCACCTTGATTTTCCGGGATGATTATAGGGAGAATTTTTTTCATTCTGTTGGCTATAACTTTTGTGAGGATTTTGTAGCTTGTGTTACAAAGGGAGATTGGCCGGAACCTGTCGAAGCTAGTTGCTCCTTTTTCTTTCAGGATCAGCGCCAGGAAGGATGAATTTGTTCCACCTCGTAACTTGCTGCAATTCTGAGATTTTTGGATCAATTTCATTAGATTTGATTTAATTATATCCCAACTATGTTGATAGAATCTAGTTGTGAATCCATCTGGTCCTGGGGCTTTGTCTTGGTTCATTTGATCAAGTGCCTCTTTTATTTCTTGTTGGGTGACTTCCTTTGCTAGGTTGTTGTTGATTTCTTCTTGGATGAGGGTCGGGACAAGAGAGAGTGGGTAGTCTTTGGAATCTATTGCAGTCCCTTATGTTTCTGTGTATAGAGTTTCGAAGGCTTCTGCTACAGCTGTTTTTATGCCTTCAAATTCAGTTATTGTTTGATTTTGAACCTGAATTTCCGTGACTTTCTTGAACTGCTTTCTCACCTCATCTTGTTTATGGAAGTAGTTATTGTTTTTATCTCCTACTTCCAACCAAAGACTTCTAAATTTCTAACGCCAGTAATTATCCTCCTCTTGGCAGGATTGATGCCAGTTCCTTTGAAGTTGGTCTTCTTGATGCAAGATATCTTGGGTGATTTCCTGATTTTCCATTTCCAGCTGATGATTCCCTAGCTTCTTTTGGGCTTCTTGGTGAATTTTAATTGGATTTGATTGGGTTTTTACTCAAGACTTTAGCATTGTCTTTAGTCTCCTGAGCCTTTCTTCCCAAACAAAGAAGGTTGAGCCTCTTACTGTGTCATTCTAAACTTTGGTAACCAGCTTCATGAAGCTTTCATCTTGGATCCAATTTGGACTAAATCTGAAGGGGATAGGCCTGAGATTCTTGTCAAGAGAAAATTCTAACATGATTGGTTTGAGGTCTGACACATTGTGCGGGAGGATCAAGGAGGTGGGGGTGAGGCCCAAGAGTAAGAAGGATCTTTGGACTAAGAATCTGTCTAGTCTGGCAGTGATGTGCACCGGGCCTACCGTCTTATTTGACCACGTGTATTTACCTTTAGTTGGTTTGATATCTTCTAGCTCCCAGTCTGACATTAGATATTCTACCCACTCTCTTGCTGGGTCTCGTACAATGGTGCCCCCTTTTTTCTCGGTTGATGCTAGGGTCACATTTAGGGCCCCCCAAATAATGATATTGTCAAGATCATTTAGAAGCAGGTAATCTTTTAGGGTATCCCAAAAATTTATTTTTTCCTCCAAAAGGACCGGTACATAAATATTGAAGAGACTTACCAGTCAGCCCGTTTCTTTTTGAAGAAGGCTGGTGTGGATCTAGTGCGTACTTGTTTCAGAGTTTACTAGATCGAACTTCATAGTGTTCTAGAGGGTGCCTATACTGCCTGAGGCACCTCTTGCGCTTTCTGCTATTCCTTGGCTTATTTTCCATAATGCATTTGTTGTGTTGAGAAAGTCTTTCTTATCCATATTTCTCTCCTAGAGCAGTAGGACATCGTACTTTGAGGTTCTTATGATGTCTCTGAGTGCTTCTTCTTTCATTTTGCTATCGAAACTCCTGCAATTCCAGGAGGTTAGTTTCATGGATTACCTGAGGGGGATGTGTGGGCTCCTTGAAGAGCCTTGGAGTGCTTCCTTGTCTATCTTACATTGATCAGCTATCTGATTGTTGGTTGCGAGCCTTTTAGGATGTCTTTGTAGGTCTCTTTGTCTCTTTCTTCTTTCTTAGATTTCCTTCCTCTACCTATTTTCTTTGGAGTGACCAAGACATCACTTACACCCTCGTAATCACTGTCTGAGGAGAACTCTCCTTCCTCTATGTCCGAACTTGCATCCTTTTCTGGGATAGTCTTTACTTGCTCTTATTCTATTACTAGTGCAGGGGTCTCTCTGATTTCTGGGGATGATTTCTCATGCGTCTCTTCGGCTAAAGGTGCTTTCTTTAGATTTTCTTTTGTTGTTTTCCCTGCATGTTCCTGATCCAACAATCTAAATTTGTTCTCTACCATTGTGTTTGATTAGTTTCCTTGTTCCTTGGGCAGTGGGGGAGCTATCTTTTCATTCCTTGGGCCTTTTTCTTTGGATGTGGTTTTCCCTTTTCTTGGTTGTTTCCAGCCTTCTCCATTTTCTTTCTCCTTGCTTGGATTTTTAGTATAGTTTCTTTGGAAATGGCCTTATTCGTGGCATCCCCTGCATTTGAAAGGTAGTTGTTCATAGTCAAGATTTTGGTAGTGCTTCCATTCTCCAACCTTAAGTTTGATCACTTCGGGGAGCCCCACCTCTAGGTCCACTTCCATGTAGATGCACGTGCATGAGTTTGGTCTTTGGGATCCGCCCTGTCAATATATTGACCTAGCCCATTTCCGATTGCCTAGAGCGAAGTGGAGTTCCGGTAGTGGATCGATAGATTGGGAAGCCTGACCCAAACTGGGACATCCTTGGGGACTTCTACTGCAAGGTCAAATCTTGGATTCCAACAATTCAGGTATAGCCCTTGAGTGCCCATGAAATACGGCGCGTTCCTGAATATTAGATCTCTGTCTTCCTGGGAGATGAATTCGAAGATGAAGACCCTCTTCCCACCGTATAACATGTCACACTGTTTTTGATCAGAGGTTACTAGTTCCTTTGTATCTAGTTATCAATGGTTCGGGATGATGGCCAGAGCCCCATGAATTGTCCTACTAGTCCATGGTTTGAAAGAGAGATAGCTACCCTCATTGGGTGATCCAAAGGAATTTCTATTTCCAGGATTGAATGGAGCTTCTTGACGAAGCTGGGGGGTTCAGCTGGAGGAATCTTCTTGCCTTGGGAGGCCAGTAGCTTGCGAAAGAGAGCAACAATTGAAGGAGGGTGTGACGGCTCCCCTCCTCCAGGGGCGACCATAGCAGCAACAACTAAGGAGATTCATAGTCTTAACCCTAGATGGTCCTTAGAGCGGCTCTACTAACTCATGTCAAAATCAAAATTGTTACCATTCATTTCGCTTCGTAATAATATGTTGCGAAGAGAGAGTGAAGATATAAAAGCGTAATCCAATAGTGGAACATAAATTCCTTGGTTAGACAAGACAAGACGAGTCTCTGGTATCGAAGGAATTTGCATGTGAATTTTTCATAGATCTAGGGTTAAAGTTCAATACATGCTCCTAGTTGTAGCGGCCACAAACCCCAAGTGAATTAGTCTTACATATTACTAAATCCAACCCTATAATAAGAAACCTAGTTCAACCTTGAATAAACCATAATAGATATTGGTTTCTAAAAACCCTAATTGTAGTGAATCGGTTTTGTTTTTTGAAGATCATAATTGTACTAAAAATTGAAATGATTTTAAAGATCACAATATCAATGTCTTTCTTAAAAACAACATCCTCTGCATAATCCAAATTTTAACATATCACCGAGCTCCGTGCTAAACTAACATCATTGCCATAAGTTCACGAGTAACATATCACCAAGCTCATGGTAACCAAAGCATGAGCAATTTGACCTCAAGATAGAAATGAGGATAAGGAGTAGCAATGTTTTTCATTTTATGAGCCTTGTCTATTTGAAGACTGCACCTAAAGGATCTTCTCAAGCACCAAACAATAATAGCCCATTAAAATAATCATGAGAAACCAAAAGATAAGACCATTAAAAAATATCACATGGCAATCATCACATTAGAGAGACCAAAACATAAAAATTGGAATTTTTTTTAAGAGTGTACACTTAAAAAAGAGCATGATGGGACGAGGATTAGAAACAACTGGCTTGGACTGCTCCAAAGAAGAGAAAAAAGCAGTTGATGATATCATAGTCGATCATTTGGGGAAAGTTATTTCATCATTTCCCCTTCCTCATTCTTGCGCACACATAAATTCTTTAAAAGATATTAGTTTCTCCTCAGTATCACGCACACACAAACCCTAAAGATATGGTTTCCACAAAACCTAATTACAACGAAAATATCTTAGTTTTTGAAAATGATAATTTAATTGAAATTTGAAATGATTTTGAAGGTCTTCCGTGTAATCTAAATTTTAACCAATTATGTATGACAAAATACTTGGGTTCTACTGGTAACATCTCCATTCTGATATATGTTCGTGAGTATGCAATCGTACCCAAATGATAATAAGAAAGAATATACAAGAAATCAATTTATTTAAAAATATAAAGTAGCCAATTTCCCACTTAGACCATTCCGAGGAAAAATCAAAGAGCTCATGTGAACAAAAGCATAAGCAATTTGACTTTAGGAAATAAGGAGAATAAATAGTAGGATTGCTTGTTTATTTTACAAACCTCGTCTATTAGAATGTTGAACATAAATTCCCTCCTCGAACGTCAAAGGTAGGGAGCCATTAAAATATTCATAAGAACCTAAATTCTGATCCCATTGAAAAATATAAAATGATGGCATCATATTATAGATGGAAACCCAAAATAGATCAAGGCCAACCTTTATGCATACAATGAAGTTAGGGCTGAACTTTGAATTAAATTTGTTCATGCTTTTGTGCAAACCCTACCTCATAATTATGAAGGGGGTTTACATATATTTATGTGGTGAATAGGAATGTTTAGCATATATAAGAGAAGAACAAAGTAAGGAAAAGGGATATCAGCGGGAGCAGAGTAAGGAAAAGGGATATCAGTGGGAGCAGAGTAAGAAAAATGGATATTAGTGGGATTCAAACTGACAATGGAAGGAACAAAAGCGATCTCTACTACTTTTATCAATCACGTTCATCCATTCATTAGCTTTGTAGGGGAATATGCAATGAGGAGGAGAGGAGGGTTGAAGAGAGCGAAAATAGTAGAAAAATAGGGCTAAGTGTAATTAATTAATGAACTCAAATCAACAAATAAATACGTATGCAATGAAGGATTAGAAGTTAGGCTTGCCAATATCTTTGATGGAGAGCTTCTGTAATCAGATCTTGGTTTTCTTTAGTAAGTTTTGAGATTAGCTTGAGCTGAGAAATTCTCCATTCATGTCTTTTTGTGTTGCCAGAAGAAAATGTCTCCCGCAGTTCTCATACAATGGAATATGCATTGATGACCATATCTAACACACAAATTAGTAAAGGATTACCCCCAAAGCTAGAGATTGGCATAAGCATTAGTGTAGATATGAAAATGAGAACCTAGCCACCAGAATTAGGAGTAATTAGCTGAAAGATTGCATTTACCACCCCAGTAATTGTCATAGACAATTATCATGGTACGAATGCTATTATTGATCAAGAAGGAGGGCTCCAATATATGATATTCATTTCCACTGATATTGACCAAGAAAGAGGGCTCTAATATGTCATATTCTAGTTGAGGTTGTGCGAACTGCAGAATCTGTGTAATATTTCCATCTGTTGAAAGAGAAGTATCAAGTTGTTGGAAGAGCTCACTGTATCTAGTCTCCCACTCTCTGATTTCTGTGGGGATATTGGGGCTGCAGAAGAGGTAACAACTGAGACACCATCCTTGCTTTCTGTTGGTGCAATGGATGAGGGATTTGGCTTGTTCAAGGGATTCCTTGATCCTTCCCAGACATCTTTCCACTAACTCAGGCAACTGTCGTTGTTGCTATTCAAATTGATTTTGAAGATGGCGTAATGACTCATTCATACATGTGTGTTCCGTGTTGAGAAGTTGAACGTTCTCCCCCAACTTCATAAAATCCTGCAACTGTTTGAAGAGGGGACCAATAATGGCGTTGATGACCTTTGTCGCCACTCTTGACCCCAGTACAGTCTCGAAATATGTGGCCATATTAGAAAATGGCAGAGAGAGAATGAAAATTATGTGAATATTGAAACGAAAACAAGGGGCGAAAAAAAGGGACAAGAGTAGGTATGTAATGAGGGAGAAATGGATTTGAGAGCCAGGGTGTAGCACATATAGAAAGGAATAAAGACTGGAAACAAAGGGAAAACAAGGATGAAGAAGCCGCCGCTTGGAGTTGGTGAAGGATAAGATACGTGAAGAGATGAATGATCAATTCTTGATTGACATATGGCATGTTTTTATTGGCATTCGACAGATGATGAAGGCCATGAGGAAAACCTCCCCATAAAAGAACACCTTTAGCGTAATAATTACTAGCATACCCTCGAAACAAGGGAAAAGGAATGCCGAAGCGAATTGGGGTGGTTATGTTATTTAAAGATCACAAGGGAAAAGGAATGCCGAAGCGAATTGGGGTGGTCTGTTGTAAAGAAAAACTGCGGAACCGCTACTTCACAACTATCCCATAGAGTTCGCATATCGTCTTCCCACTTGTTGTGATGACGGATCAATGGCTTGCATTATAAAAATATTGAATTGTTATTGATCATTTAAATTCTTAAAATTTGAAAACATATATAGATTGAATTTACACTTAATTTTAAAAATATTAAATTAAAAATAATTAAATTAAAAATATTAAATTGTTATTGATTATAATTTTTTTAGATAAAATAAAAAACATCTAAAATATTTTATTTTTTAATTTAATTATATTATACTTAAAAAAAAATGTTGAGTATAGTTTTACATGTAAAAATTTCAAAATTATAGTTATTCCATACTCTATAGATTTTATTTTTTAATTTAATTATATTAAAATCTTTTTAATTTAACATTTTTTAATTTAATTATTTTTTAATTCAACTAGAAATTAAAATGTTGGGCATAGTTTTACATGTCAAAATTAAAAAATATAGTTCCTTGATTTTAAAGGTTTTTAAGCACAACTTTTAAAAACGTTATAAATACTTAAAAATATACTTTTTAGAAAAAAAATCTTAATTAAAATCCACAATAATAAAATTTAACCCAAATTTAACTCATATAATAGGCACGGGAGGCTTCACCTTGCTTACCAATATCTTATCACGTTCATTCATAAAGGTATTTTTTTAATTGTAAAAAATAATGTCAATATATTGTAGGTATTGGGGGGATGCGGGGTCTCAAAGGGTTTATAGGTATTGGGGGGTTTAAAAATGGGTATCTAGTAAAAATAGGGGTTTTTTTTATTGGAAAGATGTATTGGGAGGGGGGTTCAACAACAGGATTTTGGGAGATATTTATCAAAATCCAGTGAAATTAGGGGTATTCTTTAATATGCCATGAACGAAGGCGCTATATCACACATTCATAGAGTGAATACCCCATGAGAATAGGTCCTACAAGTGCAAACCCCAACCACATGTAATCCTATTCTATTCCCAGAGAACGAACCTTGGATATATTCTCATTACAAAAGCCACTGATGTTTGTGACTCTGCCTAAGGGTCGGATAACATTTTCTCTTTTAAATTACCCACATCAATAGTTATAATCAGACAAGTGCTAGACCCTTTTCTATTAAAAACTCAAATGATGATTACCATGATGAGATGTGAAAATTGTTAAGATGATGAATCTCTCTTGCACTTTGGACTATGGATCTCATTTGAACTAGTGGTTTTCAATCTCTAATTGAATAGTACCAATGACCAACGAAAATGCCTTGATACAAACCTTTCATTTCCTTATATTCCAATAGTCTTTGGGAGATTAGAAACACCAATTGAGGTTGATTTAATGATGAATATGTATTTCATAGCCTCTAACATCACATCCTCCCATCATATTTCCACTTACATTTACCCTTGCTAGAAGACCTTTTGAAGTATTCATTTTCCAACCAAAAACAAAATCCCCTAATCTTTGAACAACATAACCAACCCGCTTCACTTAGGTGTTTCCTTTCCCCCTCTTTGGGGGTATGAGTGTGTAGTAGCACATATTCTTCTGAATCTTAGAATTGTTATGCACCCAAAACACAATACTCTCAAGGTGTAAGGTACCGGATCTATTATAATAGCATGAAACATAAATATTGAAGAGAATAACAACGGAACAACACAATAGATGAAACCACAACACCAAATAATACCTTTATTGATAGGAAACAATGTTCACTTGCCTCTTCGAGGGGGAAACCTCCAACAGAGAAACGCTCTATTACCATAATTCTCAAGAAAAAAAATTTCATACCCCCTACTCCTATTTATACTAAATCTATTTATCCAAAAGAACAATCTCAAGGAAGATCCTTCTAGAAGTAGAAGCTTCTATTAGGTCTTCTTACATTTGACTTATTCTTCCTTATTGCTAGGCCTTATTAATATTGGCCTTTATTACATGGAATATATTATTTTACCTACATGAGGGGTTAGGGTGGTTAGGTCCCTAACATGCCCTCCCCTTCAAAAAAACCTTGTTCTCAAGGCTTGAGATGAGGAAATTGTTGCAGAATGGTAGTTGGCTCCCAGGTGGCATTTGTTGGAGTTGTAGCTTTCCACTAGAATAACACTTCCTTGATGGTGCACTGATGAAGACGATGCTCACGCTGAACCAAAACGACTTGTGGTTGTAACCAGATGGAGCCTTCTTCATCCAATTCGGGAAGGCTGGTTTAAGTTTGTCACTTAGTTCCAATCACCTTCTTCAAGTAAGAGACATGAAAAACAGAATGGAGCTTAGAATGACTAGACAAAGCTAACTGATAGGCCACCTGTCCCACGCGCTTGAGAACTATATAAGGACCATAAATTTTTGGCACCAGTTTCTAACAATGGTCGCCCTTGAGTGAAGTTTTCTTAAAAGGTTGCAGTCAAAGAAACACCTGGTCACCTTCAACAAATTGACGTTCGGAGCGACCTTGATTTGCTTGTTGCTTCATGCAATTATGAGCCATGACCAAATTCTCTTTGAGGGTATGGAGAATAGCCTCTCGAACTGTAAGTGTTTGGTCAACTTCTTGGACCTTTGAGACACCTGACATGTATGAGAGAACTGAAGGTGGATTTTGTCCATATACTGCTTCAAAAGGAGTCATGCGTGTAGCTGTATGGTAAGAAGTGTTGTACCACCATTCCGCTAGTGGTATCCATTGAGCCCATTGATTTTTCCTTTCAGATGCAAAACACCTCAAATATGTCTCCAAACATTTGTTGACAACTTCACTTTGACCATCAGTCTGGGGATGATAGGTTGTGCTGAGATGCAATTGGGTGCCCTATATCCTGAATAGTTCTTTCCAAAAATTGTTGGTGAAAGTGGGATCTTGATCAGAAACAATGGAATGAGGCATGCCATGAATCTTGAAGACATGATCCATAAAAAGTTGAGCCACAGTGGAGGGGGTAAATGGGTGTTGAAGAGCATGGAAATGAGCATACTTGGAAAGATGATCAATGACCACCATGATGACTGACTTATTGCCCAATTTAGGTAAGCCCAAAATAAAATCCATAGAGATGTCCCTCCAATTAGTAGGTGGAATCAGAAGCGGTTATAGTGTGCCAGGAGCTTTGACAGTTTTTCCCTTGTTGTGTTGACAAATATCACATTCTGCCACAAAAGTGCGAATGTCCTATTTCATACCATCCTTGAAAAAAGAATGTTTGATCTGGTCATAGGTTTTGGTAAACCATGAGTGCCCAGATGTGGGTGTAGCATGAAGCTCAAAAAGCACTGTGGATTTAAGTTGTGTCTGTTTACTTAAATATAAATGACCTTTGTAGCAAAGATCATCGTTGTGCCAAGAGTACCCGAGGGAAACTGGAGAATTGGATTGCAATTGTTGGATCAGATGCAAAATTTTTGGATCTTGTAGCCATTCCTGGAGAACAGCTTGGAGCCAATATGGTACAATGAAGGAGAGGGAAAAAGGGGATCTTTCATCTTCATATTTTCGTGAAAGAGTGTCAACAACCACATTTTCTTTGCCTTTCTTGTAAATGATCTCATAATCATAGCCAAAGAGCTTAGTCACCCATTTTTTTTGCTCTGGGGAGGAAGGTCGTTGCTCCAGAAAATACTTGAGGCTTTGATGATTTGTCTTAATTTGGAAGCATTGCCCTAATAGATAAGGGCTCCAGAGATCTACTGCATGTAGAATAGCCAACATTTCCTTTTCATAGATTGATTGGCCCAAATGTCGCTATGATAGTTGTTTGCTGGTAAAGGCCAAAGACCGACCATATTGCATAAGGACTACTCCAATTCCTCTCCTAGAAGCATCACATTCTAGGACAAAGGTATTTGTGAAATCAGGAAGGGCCAGGATCGGGGTGGTGCACATAGATGCCTTCAAGGCTTGAAAGGCCTGATCAACTACGGGAGTCCAAGTGAAATAATTCTTTTTAAGGAGAGCAGTGTGAGGCACCACAATATTTCCATAATTCTTAACAAACTTGTGATAATATTCTTTTAACCCCAAAAAACCATGCAAGATTTTGAGAGTCTTGGGGTGAGGCTAGTTCTACATAGCTTCGATCTTCTTAGGATCCACCCTGATACCTGCCTTGCCAACAATATGACCCAAGTACTCGACTTATGAGGCCCCAAAAGAACATTTAGATTGTGTGAGGAAGAGTTGGTGCTGAGAGAGTAGATGTAGAACTCGATCCACATGAGCAAAATGGGTTGTCCAAGTTTTACTATAGATGAGAATATCATCAAAGAAAACTAAGACAAATTGATAGAGAAAAGGACAAAAGACATGATTCATGAGGCTTTGGAAAGTGGAGGGAGCATTACACAAGCCAAAGGGCATGACCAAAAACTCATAGTGGCCCTCATGAGTTCGAAATAAAGTCTTAGGAATGTCTGCCTCTTTCATACATATCTGGTGGTAGCTAGAACGAAGATCAAGTTTAGTAAAGAACTGGGCACCACTCAATTCATCCAAGAGATCATCAATGAAAGGAATGGGAAATTTGTCTTTGATGGTGAGTTTTTTGAGGGCGTGAAAGTCAGGACACATGCGCCAAGAGCCTTCTTTCCTAAGTACCATGACTGAAAGAGAATAATAGGGGCTCATACTAGGACAGATAATGCCTGCGATAAGAAATTCTTGAACAATTTTCTCAATTTCATTTTTCTGGGCAAAGGGATGACAATAGGTACAAACATTGGGAGGAAGGTTGTCGGGGACAAGGGGAATGGAATGATCATGAACACCATGGGAAGGAGGGAGTCCCCGAGGAGTGGAAAAACAACTTGATGTTTGGAGAGGATGGATTGGAGGTCCGACGACACATAGGGTGTCTTAGTGGTGTGAATGGAGTGGAGTTGTGCAATAATGTCAGAATGACCTTTTTTGAGGAGCTTGTCCATGCGATGGAAATTGATGATCTTAGGGGAAACTGCTGTGATGCCTTGGAACTTATACTGGTGGACCTCTTGGTTGAATTGCATGGTTAATTCCTTAAAATCCATGAGAATGGGACCCAGAGTCCTGAGCCATTCGACACCCAACACAATGTCACAACCACCCATGTCGATAGAAAACATATGAGAATTTATGTTGTACTGACCAATTTGGAGACACACATTTTCACAATGCCCCCCACATTTCATGGATCCACAATTGGCAATCATGTTTTGAAAATTATTGTCTGCACAGATATAGCAATTATTTTCTTGGACAATGCGACAATGAATAAAATTATGGGTGCTTCCACTGTCAACAAAGATGATGACCTTCCGATGCTTAATGTAACCAATTAGATTGAGGGTTTGGGGATAAGAGAAGCCAGTGAGAGGATTCAGGGAAATGACCAGTTCAACTTCAGAGGGTCAGAAGGTGGAGTCATGTCAGTTGGTTCAGGTGACTCGGCCAGAGGGGGAGCCTCAACATCTTCTTCAACAACATCCTCGGAGATGGACATAAAAAGATATTGTTCCTTACACTTGTGCCCAAGAAAGTATTTGTCATCACAATTATAACAAATTCCCTTGAGTTGGAATTCAACCATTTCCGCCCTGGTCAATTTATGGATCTTTAGGGGAGTGGAAGGAGGAGTGGGAGTGACTAGTTTAGGGTGAGTAATAAAGGATGGTTTTCTGGTTTGAGAAGAGACAACCTATTGTGCTTCCTTAGATATTTTAGTAACTTCCACCCAACTCTGAGGCTGAACCATAAGGACATGGGCACAAATCTCATCCTTGAGGTCACTGATAAAACATTCTTGGAAAAAAACATCAGATATGCCCTTTGTGCGGAAAGCCAATCACTCAAAAGAAGCTATAAAGTCCTCCACTATGACAGATTGTTTCAACTTTGTCAAATGACCTAAATGGTGGGTGTCAGTGTCAAATCATTCATAAAGTTCTGCAACAAATTGTGTCCAATCCACATACCCTTGGCAAACATTTTTTCACCATTTCCACCATTTCCAACGTTCTGGATCTTGATGGAGAACAGATGGAGAAAACCATACCTTAGTTTGTCCAGCTCATTAGTTATGTCATACAAAGAGAAATAATGTTCCATTTCAGTGACTCGACCTATGGGATCCGAGCTATCAAATTTGTTCCCTCCACGCGAGGGGGACACAGGTCCCGCTGGAAGTTGTGGGGAGGAGAAGAGGTGGATTGGGAGGATTCAGGACCATCAGGGTTATAAGGTGTGGAAGAAGAGAAAGGATATGTGGTGGGGTTAAACAAGGCAGTCAAATTGGTCACTACGTCCTAGCATTGCTGACAGGTGGAAGTCAATTGAGTGATGGTTTTAGGAAGTGATTTGAGCGGAGTAAGCTGGGAGTTGATGTTAGAAATACTAGACATGATGGAAGAGATATCAGTCTAGGTTTGGTCATGATCTTTGGCCAAGGTGGTGAGACGTTGTTCCCAATCTTGGCTACGAGTGTGGGCCATGGGGATGGGAGAGGGGGGAAAATGGGATCGCACAGAAATGAGTTACTGGTGACTAGTACCACTACGATCAGTGCAAAGAGAGGAAGTCAATGTGATAGATGCCCAATAATAGGGGTGTTGGGAAGGGGTTGGGTCCACAATTTTTTTTTTTGTTAAAAACTGATAGGTATGACTGCGATCAGGGCGAAGAGAGGAATCCAATGAGATAGATCTCAAATAATGGTGCCGGCAGTTAAACTCTGATTTGAAGAATAATGTAGTGACGAAATGGCCAAATGTTTAACAGGAAAAAATGTGTAGGAATTTCACAACCAGAATGCAGAAGGTATAGTTGCACGATAATAGATCTTGTTTTTTCTGTTTCTATTTCTGTTCCAAAGGTTAAGGTATTCAGGGTTTCTACAGACAAGGGTTTTCCCTGTTCTATAGCTCTATGATATACGTACAGGGTCCAACAGTAGTACTCGACCCAATATCTTAGGGCACTAACTAAGGAGGCTAGACCATGCCCTTAGTCATACTACCTGACTACCCAAGTATTAGAGAGTATCTTCCCAAGTGTTTTTCTCGGTGGCACTATAGCAGTTAGGTGGCTGATTGGTTTATCTATGGAGGGCTTAAGGATATCTAGGTCGATCCATATACAGGTGTTGTCTGATACACTACCACTCGAAGGGGTACCAAAAGGGGTTACAAGGGTGGCCAACAATGTGTGCTTAAGTACCACTTGTAGTTCCTACATGTATGCTTCCCCGACGTGGATTTATGTGCTGAATGACATATCTCTGTAGATTTAAGACGTCGTAATACGTCTCTACCTAGAAAAAAAATAACCCACAATTTTCTTTCAAGGAAAGTGCTCAGATACCACTTGTAAGGTACCAGATCTATTATAATAGCATGAAACATAAATATTGCAGAGGATAACAATGAAACAACACAGTAGATGAAACCACAACATCAAATAATACCTTTATTGATAGGAAACAATGTTCACTTGCCTCTTCGAGGGGAAACCTCCAGCAGAGCAATGCTCTATTACAATAATTCTCAAGAAAAAACTTCTCATACCCTATACTCCTATTTATACTAAATCTATCTATCCAAAAGAACAGTCTAGAGGAAGATCCTTCTAGAAGCAGAGGCTTCTATTAGGTCTTACATTTGACTTATTCTTCCTAATTGCTAGGCCTTATTAATATTGGCCTTTATGACATGAAAATATATTATTCTACCTACATGAAGGGTTGGGGAGGTTAGGTCCCTAACACAACGTATATTAGATTTGCAATGGTGATAAAAATTGTAGATACGTTGAAAACATTGCAATGAAACATCAAAAGAAGTAACTCTATATTTTCAACAAAGCCATACATAATCAAATTTCACCACACAATATATTTGAAACACATATATAACTAAAAAAAACACCACACAATATCTTTGAAACATATATAACCCATAAAAACAAAGTCATTTAAACATAATGATAAGTAATATAAATAAAACCTAATAATTATACAACCTAAAGCAAAGATTCCTTCCTTTGGTATTGATTTTTCTTTTGTAAATTTACTTTATAGCTCCTAGAACGCAGATTCCTTAGGGAAAGACCTCCACCACTCATGATTTGATGTTTAATGGGCTGTCCAATAAGAATAAATATAAATAAAGGAGGGAATTCCTTATGAAAATACCTCCCTCCACCACTAGTGATTCGATGATTATTGAGCTATCCAACAAGAGTAACTAGCAATTGCCCCTAAAGGTGAAAAAAGTACGCTGTTATAAGGTGAAAAGGTCGAAATGATTTTTTAAAAATTTAGCTAAGTAAGCTAAGAACAATATGATCGCATGAACGTAGATAGTGTTACATTATTAGAAGTGGCTATGTCAAATATGTAATTGGAAATGTCAAACATCATAGGATTCATCACTATCCATGGAGATAGAAATTTTGGTGTAGTGCATGCTATACATTGGGTGAAAGGAAACTTTGGGTCCATGCTATGTGTTGAAGTGAAAAAAATTGAGTGCAATATGGCAGGGGCGAAGGGAAACTTCATTTAGTGTGATACATCGCAAAGAAAGAAAGATCCAAAGAACTATGGTTGAGTATGGGTTACCATAGTCATCATTTTAAACATTGTAAGACATGATAACCTCGGTCTCCAATATGTTAGTATATAGTGTCTTTTTCTATAATGAGATTTGTTTGATTTTTGCATGTATTTACTATCTTCATTGAATTTTATAAGTAAAAAAACTAAAAGCATTAGGGTGAAATCACGAAGGTGGGTTACACTTTCGTGACAATCGGGTCTCCAAATTTTCGAAAAAC
>CBVK0102236451.1:0-11584 GCA_900067695.1 Picea abies
GAATCATTGCCTATCGTCTCGTACTGCCACCCCACTTGCATAAAACTCATAATGCTTTTCATGTATCTGTTCTACGTCATTATTTTGTTGACAAATCTCATAAACTAAATTGGAAGGAATTGTAGGTATCAGACGCGAGAACCCTCATGGTCGAAGCGTTATGCGTATTGGACCGTAGGGTATGACAACTCATGAATCATCTGGTAGACCAAGTTAAGGTCCATCATCCCTCACTTATGACAATATCATCCCTCACTTTTTTAACCACCTCGAGGATAGGTTTACCGAAGGTTGGGTGTATGTAATGCCACCTTTTGACTTAGACAACTAGAATTACTTAAGGTCTAATCATCTTTTATTTCTATTTACGGGTAACTATTAATGTTTCACTTGAAATTTTAATAAATATGGACCTATGTGAATGTGAATTATATGTATGTTAATAGTTATTTGAATTATGATGGATATTATGCAACCTATTTCTAACTTGAAAATTTTGACATTTGAAGTTGTTGGTACGTGGATATCGAATTGAGTATATGATTAAATGCATTTACATGATAATAATGCATGGATATGTATGAGTTTGTGTTATAGACTAATCTGCAGGCCAATGAGCTATGAAATAGCCAAAGGATAATGATAATAACAAATATCCATTGAGTGTGGGTCCCATGAAACCTTGTTATAGTAACGAATGGAATATTCAAAATTGCCTCACATATACCTAAATACCATCTTCACTGCATCCCAATGTTCATGTCCAGGATTAGCCATGAATTGACTCAATACTCCAAATGCTTGGACAATGTCTAGTCTAGTATAGACTATAACATACATCAAACTATCAACTGCACCAACATAAGCCATATCCTTTATCTTTGAGGGTGTTGTAGGACACTATTAAATTGAAAGGTTTAGTTGCCACATAAATCAAAACCCTTAATGGTTTACAATTTGTCATGCGAAAATATTGCAACACAGAGTTCACATATTTACTCTAGCTCAACCAAAGCTTTATGTATGCTCCATATCTATGTATATCCATTCATAACATATATTTGGAATCCCCTAAGTCATTCATGTCAAATTCTACTGAATTTTGACTCTTCAAATCATGAATCAAATCCTTATTGTTACCAAAAAAACATATCATTTACATACACAATGATAACAAGGAAATGGCCACCATCTTGTTTGTGATACACACAATGATATGATTTGGACATTAGAAATCTCAATCCCAACACAAAGGAATCAAAATTTTGGTACCACATTTAGGGAGACTGTTTGAGACCATATAACGACTTTTTTAATTTTGCAAACCAATGACTCTTTACCTTTTTCAATGTGGTGCTATAATTGTGTCATATAGATATCCTCCTTAAAGTTACCATGTAGGAATGTTATTTTCACATCCATTTGTTCTATATCTAAATAAAAATATGTTGTGCTACATATAATAAAAACATAATAGATGTTAACTAATCAACTGAGGAAAATGTCTCACCAATTAGTCTAGCCCCTCAACTTGGGAATATCCTTTTTCAACTAACCTTGCCTTATACTTTTCAACATTTCCATCTAACTAATATTCTTTTTAAATACCTATTTACATCCAATGGGTTTTTTTCCATCAAGAAATGTTACCATGTCTCGTGCATCATTCTTTATAAGTGAATATATCTCCTCATCCATGGCCAATCTCCAAGGCTCCTTATCTTCCATCTCCATTGTCTCTTTCGCATTTCTAGGTTCATTAGTGTTAGCAGATAAATAAAATATACATCTGAATCAAACAAACTATATTATACATATTTGATTTCCTTCTTTGCCCAGTGGACCTCCTTAAAGTTTGAGGTGGAATTTATTCCTCCTCTTCCAAACTCTTTGAACCCTCCTCCTCATCAAGTCCATCATGAATTTCTTGTTCATTTTCTAGTTCAACTTTTTCGATATTGGGTGGTAGCTAAACAACTAACTTCATCTTGTCCTCTTTTGGATACATCACTATGGAAGAAAGATTAACTTCTCTCAACATAACATTCCTTTTATACAAAAAAACTCCAACCACAAGATCACAAAGCTTGTACCTTTTCACACCAATGCCATAGCCAATAAAGATACATTCCATACCCTTGTTATCAAACTTCAAGCACTTCTCCTTAGGCACATGAGTATACACATCATAATAAAAAATATAAATACAATGAAGTGAAGGATTCTTTCCCATACAAACCTATATAGGGATCTTATCCACAAGAGATGATGTGGGAGACTTGTTAATCAAGTAACATGCAATAGCAACAACTTCTTCTCTGAGCCATCTCCATTAAGCATACTCCTATCTCTCTCCATCAACATTATAGTAATCAATTATACAAATCCATTCTCTTGAGGTGTATATGGAGTTTTGTTTTGTCTTTCAATGCCATTCTCCTTACAAAACTTATCAAACTCTACATATTAAAACTCACTGCCATTATCAATGTTCAACACTTTAATCTTCCTACCATTTTGATTTTATAAGAGATCTTTACATTTAAAAATATCAGATTTAATTATGATAAAATATACCCATGTCTTTCTAGAATAATCATCAATGAATGACACATAATACAAATCTTTAGAAATCAAAGGAACTTTGACAAGACCAAATACATCATAATGAATTAAGTCCAACAACCCAAAATATTTGTGAGAATTAGAATAAAATTGAACATGGTTTTGTTTTCCATATATGTAATGCTCCCAAAAATCAAATTCAAGAGCACAATCATTCAATATATCCACAAGATTATTGTTTTTCAAGGCTGGTAGGCCCTTCTCACCTATATGACCTAATATTTGGTGCCATATCATTGTCTTCTCTACATGTAACTTTCTTTCTAAAGCAAGAGCTTGTTTAGGTACACAAAAAACATGACCATCAAAATTAGATATAGGTTTTGGTTGTGAAGGTGTAGATCTTACAGATCTCTCAACTGCAAAAATTGAAGAACTGTTACACTAAATGGTTCATGCATCAAGATGGAACAACGTGCCCACACAAACATCCTTAGCAAGCATCATAGCTCCTAGGACCATATTACACCCTTTTCCAGAGAAAACAACCTACACACCCATATCATTAAGTTTTCTTATGGATTGTAAGTTCCATGTTGGACCCAGAATGTGCAACAATCTAATCCCTTTCACTTTTCCATCAGGTAATCTGATTAAGACTCTAACATAGACAACTATGTCAAGATGAGAGTCATCACCAAGTTATACCACCCCACCATCATATTTCTTGTACATTGAAAACCATCACCGATGGGAAGTGATATGGAAAGAAGCTACAAATTCCATCAACCACACACTTTGGCATGCATGGGTTTCCAAAGATGAAACAAAGGCATCCCCACCATCCTTTTGAGAAAAAATTTCAGATTCATCATCAGAATCATTATGTTCTTCCTTATTCTTCTTTTTCACTTTATTATAGTCTCTTTTGAAGTGCCCAACCTTGCAATAGTTATAGCATTTTCCCTTGGAATTTTCAAGAGACTTATGTCTCAAATGAGATTTCGATCTTCCCTTTTCTCTCTTCTTCCTTTTCTCCTTTGATATTACATACAAAACCAAAGCCTCATTGGTGGATCCATAAGATTTCCACCTCACCTCCTCTAAGAGTAAAGCAGTCACAACCTCATCAAGCACCAAGGTATTTACAATGCTTCCAATGGCCATTACCAAGTTGTCGCATGAATCTGGCAAGGAACATAAAAAGGTCATACAACTATCCTCCTCATCCATCTTCACTCCAACTAAGATCAAATGGGTCACAATAGTATTGAATTCATATAGGTGCTTGACAATAGAATCAACACCACCTATTCTCAAAGTAAACATTTTTTTTCGCAGAAAAAGTTTATCAACCATGCATTTATCTTAACACAAATCTCCCCACTTCTTCCAAATAGTTGCTATGGTTTTTTCTTCATAAACATTCAATAATATCAAAACAACCAAACATAACCTGATAAGGCTTCTTGCCTTTCTTTCCAACACCACACACTCTTCATGTTTCATACCAATGGGTTTGGTTCTAGATACTGCAATCCATAGATCTTGAAATGAGAGAAGATCCTCCATCTTGAGCTTCCATAGCTCAAAGTTAATGCCATAAAACTTCTCCATTTCTATTCTAGATAATGTGCTCATCATTTCCCTACAACAAGATTTCCTTCTATGCAAGCTCCCACCTAAACCAAGATTAGATTAAAATGTATTGTCCCTAACATCTTGCATACAAGGTGATTAGGCTTTGATACCAAAGGAAAAGAATCGGAGGTGCATAATACACTTCCTACAATAATCAATGAAACAAGAGTTATTAGAAATTAAATAAGCACAATTGCAGCAATAAACAACACAGAAACATACAACCATTAGACAACGATTTCATGGGGAAAACCCTTCAGGGAGAAAAAACCCACACTCTAAAGCACATTTGATGTATTATTCCACAACTAAATGGTTACAATACATTACAAAATCTCTATTCTCTCAACAAGAGTATTCAACAATAGCATAAGGATTTTGGGGAAATTTCGACAACAAACATTAAGCAAAAAGTTACACACATTTTTTCTCCAAACTTCGCACTCAATAAATAGGAATAACAAAAGTATAAACCATTTATGATTTTCCAATTCTATATGTTGGAAACCACTAGCAATTAATTGGATAATAATCGTTACTTAACATTCATTGTCTACTAGTGATATGCATTTATTTCCTATCACTATTTAGCAAATGCTCCTCATATTGCTTAACATTTATTCACTACTCAACCATCATTACTTGCTTTATTATAAAGCTACAAAATGTATTTGTATATGATACTTTAGTATATGACACATATACCAACATTTTCATCTTTTTATTTTTTATTTTAATTTGACCATTTATTTTTGGAATCAATTTGTAGAAAATTATTCCTATGGTCAACTTGATATATATTGTTGATATATATTGTGGACATTGCTTTTCATCTTCACTTCTTTGACTTGTAGTATTGCATTTTTCTCAAAAATATTATTCATTTTGGGATTGTTTTTCATCTCATCTGCTTTGACTTGTAGTAGTGTGCTTTTCTTTAAAAAACATTATCCATTTTGACAAAAAGATTATACATTTTGGGATTGTTTTTCATCTTATCTTCTTTGACTTGTAGTAGTGTGCTTTATTTAAAAAACATTATCCATTTCGAGATTGTTTTTTTTATACTTGTAGTAGTGTGATTTTCTTTAAAAGATTATCCATTTTGAGATTGTTTTTCGTTTTTCTTTTTCTTTTGATATGTTGTAGTGTGTAAAATTTTTTTTAAGGCTTATCAATCATGGTTGCTTGCTTTCAGTTTTCTTTTCTTTGATTTGTAGCAATGTATATGGTAATTCAAAATGGAATTATAGTCTTTTCTAGTGAGATATATGCGTTTTCAAAATTTTGTAGGCATTTTTATTGTTTATTTTTTTAAAGGAGGATTTTATTTTATATTTTTTTATTTTAATTATATTGTTTACTTATTTTTTAAAGGATACTTTTTTTTTGTTTGTTAGTGTGTCAGACTTGTGGGATTAGTTTGTGGCTGAGAAACGACTATCTAAGGGTGACTAGCCAGTAGTTGAGAAACTGTGATCCAAGGGTATCTAAGTCGTCAAAATATCTCGCGGATCACACCTGGCATGGGCCACACCAACCCTTAGAATGGGTGGATTTTTTAGGTGTCTCCTCTTGGTAGTGACGATTTCAAACCTGGGTTGCCATGTAGAACGAGGCCTATTGAAACAGATCGTGCTAGCAAGATTTGACTTCTTAAAAGAGAATTTTACTTTATATGGATTACCTCAATTATAATAGGGTTTTTTATATGTTGAACATGTGGAGCATGGGAGCACTAGAACCTATTTTTTTTCTTCACCATTGAATGGTACAATGCATTCAAGGACCTCCTTTCTAGTTTTTGAGTACTCGTGTAACTAGGAAAACTATAATAAATAATAATATTAATATTGTATGTTAGGAAAATAAAGATACACACTAAAATTGTGGAAAACAATACACATTGAAATGAAAACATCTCTATGTATATTAAAGTTGAAGATATGATATGTAGACTAAATATAAACACTCTATTTAAAAAGATAAAAATTTATTAAATTTACATATAAATAGAAATAATGTTATAATGCAAATGTAAATATCTTAACAATAGTCAATATTGTAATTTTACATATTCATATTTGCATAATCCACACCTTAAGAGATTTGATCCCTCTCAATGCTCGAAATATCTTCAGTCAAGATGGATTTACACTAATGATTATTGAGACCAATTTGTGTATATCTAAGACCTATACAACTAAATTAATTCATTTTTTATAATATTTTTGTTGTGATTGAATAACTTGTAAATGAATTTATGAGTGCAATTTGATTTGTATCGGTTAATAAGTTATGGAATTCACATTTATTGCTTAAATGTTTTCAAAATTAGATTTAATGTCTATGTAAGGAGGGAATTTTAAGAGAATCTTCTTTTCATCCTCTACATTATTTGTTTTCTGGATTTTAGAGATTTCTTCATATGAAGATGGTCCAACCTCTTGTTTCATTATGAAGTTTAAGGAATTTTTTTTTTATCTTTATCATATTCATTTTCCTTTTTGTGATGAGAGTAATAAAACAATAGTTTTGATTCTTAAAATTGGTGTCAATCATATCTTCTTAGTAAATCAAATTTATCTTATTATAAATGTCCTATCACCATTGGGTATGTGTTATATTCTTTGCATGTGTGTGGGGGGTGCGTCGAATTTGACAATTGCGTCTAATGATTCCACCCACTATCACTCTTTGTGGGTGTGTGCATCGGGTGCTTCCCGGGGGGCAAGATTCGCCCCCCTTGGTTTTGCAAAGTGTTCGGCTCTGAGGCAGTGCCCTAAATTTTCTTTTGGGTGTTTTTTTCTATCTTAGTGTTTTTCACTATTTTTATTAGTTTCCTAAATTAATTCTGAATTAAGGGATTAGGGTTTTGGTAGCTGCAGAATGCCTAACATATTGTATTGTGAATGGTGACATTAATATAATGAAGAGTTGAGAGGAACGACACCAAGGAAGGTTGATTTTCTCTTGGTTAAGGGTTTCCAACGTAAATCTATGTGTACTATTTGTATGAGCCATTGATTAATTTATGTTTTTCTTAAGAATCTATATGCATTGATTTACTTCACAGGTTTAAAACTTACATGTGGTATAAGAGGAAATTTTTTGATTTAGGGGGACACCTTTGTTGCTAAGGGTTTGGCTTAGTCTTGATAGATCAAGTTTATCTTGGGTCTGTGATAAACTTGGGTTTAGTGGGAGATTTTTCTGTGGTGATTCGAGTGTAGAAAGAGGAGTGGCGAGCTCTTATCTTGGGTCTGTGATAAACTTGGGTTTAGTGGGAGCTTTGTAGTGGTTCGTGCGTTTAAAGTAAATGGAGAGAAATTCTAGAATTGAGATTGGGAAGTTTAACAATCAAAACTTTGAGCTATGGAAGCTCGAGATGGAGGACCTTCTTGTAGGAAAAGAATGATGGATCGATGTGGATTCTAGTACACAACCTACTGGTGCACAACCCACCAGTACACAAACTACCGGTACACAATCTACTGGTACACAAACTACAAGTATTCAATCTACCGATATGTTGAAAGAAGATTGGGAGAAGCTGGATAGAAGAGCAAGGAGTATGATTTGTCTCTACTTGGAAGATTCAATGTTATTGAATGTGTTGGGAGAATTTACAGCCAAGGAACTATGGAAAAAGTTGGAGAATTTGTATCAGTCAAAATCCCTAGTAAACAAGTTGTTTCTTTGAAAGAAGTTGTATCATCGTAGGATGGAAGATGGAGATTTCGTGACATAGCATCTAAATTCCTTCAATACTCTGGTACATTAGCTCGTCTCTACTAATATTACGATTGTAGAAGAGGATAAGTGTATTGATTTGTTATGTTCTTTGCTAGACTCTTGGGATAATCTGGTTGTAGCAATTGGTAGTACTACTCAATCTACATTGAGGTATGAGGAAGTAGTTGAATCCTTGTTATCAGAAGAGATGAGGAAGAAAATAATGCCTACTCATAGCGCAAATGATTTATCTGTAAGAGGTCGTCCACAATATAGGAATAAAAATAAGTCTTTGCGGGGGGGGATGTAAATCGAAAGGTAGACCTAAATCCCCAAGAAAATATTTGAAGAAATGTTAGAAATGTGGTAAATTTCCGAATTATAAGAAAAATTGCAAGTCTAAGAATGTTGATAAAGCAAAGGGATCTGATGATGCCTCTTCCACAGAGGTGAACAACTCCACAAAAGAAGGAGGTGATGTTTACTTGGCATCTACAAGTACACATGCAGATCGTGATGTATGGTTGATCGACTCAAGTGCGTCCTTTCATATGAATCCTCACAATGAGTGGTTTTATGAGTATGAAAAGTATGGTGGTGGTGATGTCTTCCTAGGAGATGACTCGAAAACCAAAATCATGGGACGCGGAAGAGTTAAGTTGTTGTCAAACAATGGAAGGATTAGAACTTTCCCTGGAGCTCTACACATTCCATATCTATCCAAGAGCCTAATATATGTAACTAAGTTGGATGATGTAGGTGTGGATACTTTATTGGGAAAGGGAACTTGCAAGATGGTATGAGGAGAAATGATGTTGATGAGGGGAGTTCGGTGTGGAACTTTGTACAAGTTATTGGGAAGAAGTTATGTTGATGGGTGCAACAGTTCTATTGTCCCCGCACATAGAAATAATGAAGATAAGATCCATATTATACATGGAAAGAAGACCATGTAGTGGCATCAAAGACTGGGACATATTGAAGAAAAGGGGCTTCGAACACTACACGGTAAAGGTATGGTTGAAGGTATGTCTAATTTCACCCTAGATTTTGATTTATGTGAAAATTTCATATATGGTAAACGTAATTGAGGAAGATTACCATATGGTGCTACCAGAGGAAAGATGATCTTAGATTTGATACACATTGATGTGTTTGGACCTGTGCCTATTCCATCACTAGGTAAATCTGTGTATTGTGATTCATTCATAGATGATTCCTCAAGGAACACATGGATATATTTTTTTAGGAAAACATATGAGGTATTTGATAAATTTAAAGAGTTTAAGGATTTGGTAGAAAATCATACAGAGAACAAAATAAAGGTGTTAAGGACAGATAATGGTGGAGAATTTTATGGGAATGACTTCGAATAGTTTTGTAAGAAGTGTGGTATAGAAAGGAATAATAATACTCAATACACACCTCAACAGAATGAGGTTGCAGAAAGGATGAACATGACGTTGATGGAAAAATCAAGGAGCATGCTTAGTGGTGTCTAGTTAGGACAAGAATTCTGAGCACAGGCAGTGGCTACTTCATGTTACCTAGTAAATAGATCACCCTCATCAACATTGGTGGACAAGAATATTCATGATGTATGGACTAGTAAGAAACCTTCTCTTCAACATCTCAAAGTTTTTGGTTGTGATTCTTATGTACATGTTCTAAACGAAAATAGGAGTAAGTTAGATAATAAAGTTGAAAAGTGTATCTTTATTGGTTTTAAAAATAGTATGAAATGTTATAAGCTTTGGAAGCCATAAACTAAGAAGATTGTTTATAGTTGGGATGTTTTTTTCAGAGAGGTTAAGGATGTTCTCAAACAAGAATCCATACCAAGGCAAGAAGAACCTGATAAAATAGAGTTTGAGTTGGATGATGCAAAATCTAAATCAATGAAAGAAGATGAATCAAAATAAGAAGAACCTCACACTCCAATATTGAGGAGATCAATGAGGGAAAGAAGGAAACCATAAAGGTATAGTCCACCTTATTTTCATTCTAATTTTTATTTATCTATTACTGATGATGATCCCAAAACTGTCAGAGAAGTAGTGAATTCAGAGGATAGTAAACTCTAGAAGTCCATGCTTGAAGAGATGGATACTTTGGATAAGAATGAGGCATGAGATCTAGTTGAGTTTCCAACTGGAAGAAAGGCCATTGGAAACAAATGGGTGTTTAAGAAGAAGTTGAATTCAAAAGGAAAAGTTGAGAAACACAAAGCTCGATTAGTAGCAAAAGGTTATTACCAAGTAGAGGGAATTGACTTTGGTGAAATTTTGTATCCTATTGCAAAGTTAACTTCTATTATATTTCTTAAATTACTTATTGTTGTTGCTTTTGATTTTGAAGTAGAACAAATGGATGTGAAGACAACATTCCTACATGGGGATCTACAAGAAGAAATCTACATGAAGCATCCATAAGGCTTTGTAGTGAAGGGAAATAAAGAGATGGTCTATAAGCTAAAGAAGTTAGTATATGGTCTAAAGAAATCACCTAGGACATGGTACCACAATTTTGACACATACATCCTTTGGAATAGGATTTGTGAGAAGCAGGGATGATCACTGTGTATATTCCAAGCAAGTTGGTAATCACTTCATTTATGTAGTGTTGTATGTCGATTAAATGTTACTGGTAGGAAATAACATAGATGTTATCAAGGAGGTGAAATTACAACTATCCTCCAAATTCGATCTGAAGGATATTGGTGATGTTAACTTCATTCTAGGAATAGAGATTAAAAAATATCGCGCAAACATGAAACTATGGTTGAATCAGAAAAAATAAGTTGACACAATATTGCAAAGGTTTAATATGAAGGAAAGTAAAATGGTCAAGGTTCATATTCATGTAGGTGTAAATTTATTTGCAAATCAGTGTCCCAAGACACAGAAAGAGGAAGAGGACATGTCTCATGTTTCATATGCTAGTGTGGTTGGAAATTTGATGTATGAAATGGTTTGTGCTAGACCATACATTGCACATGAAATGTGATTTTTGAGTAGGTATATGTCAAAACGAGGGAAGGAACATTGGACAATAGTAAAGAGGTTTTTAGGTATTTGCATGGCACTTCTATTTATGGATTATGCTACCAAGGAAGACTAGGATTGGACAGAGTGTTGGACATACATAGTTTTGTTGATGGAGATTGGGTCAAAGATATGGATCACAGACGATCTACAAGTGGGTATGTGTTTAACCAATCTGAAGGAGAAATCAGTTGGATGAGAAAAAGGCAGGTTTTAATGGCACTCTCAACTACATAAGTTGAACACATGGTAGCCACTAATGCATGCAAGGAAGTAATATGGTTACAAAGATTGTGTTTAGGTATTGGGTTGGTACAACAAGAAGTAATATTAGATTGTGACATTTAGAGTGAAATCTTCCCAGAAAAGAACCTAACTTACCATTCAAAGACAAAACATATTGATGTTCAGTATCACTATGTGAGAGATATGGTTGAAGACAAGTGTAGATTTTAACCTTGTACAATATTTACTGCAAACATATTTTTAGTAAAAGAAAAGAAAATATACAATGGAAAATACAAACATTACACAGATATTTTTCCCTTGGAAACCCAAACCGGGAAAACCAACATATTCTATATTCATTCATTGTGCTA
>CBVK0102236481.1:0-10689 GCA_900067695.1 Picea abies
ACATATACCTTACTAATTTATGTGAATAGCCTCCATATTTCAAGGTCTGAAACATTACATTAAATGTTTTATAGTGAAGATCTCGCAATGAATTAATTCAGGATGATTCCATAACTTTATCCTAGACAAGATGTATCTCTGAAAGTATAAGACCTCAAGAGATGAAACTTTAACCCAACATACCATGATTCATATACTAAATATCCTCCAAGCCGTTCCTTCTGAAATGTTGTAGAAAAACAATTATAGAGAAAATTACAAGGTGTCTCATATGTAGCAACGAAAACCCAAGACCTTGAGCTCTGATACCATATGTTAAGAACTAAATATAAATATACCATAGAAAAACCTCAGAATAAGTACTAAACGCCTTGAAAAAGAGATAAATTAAGATAATAAGCTTCTTCGAGGGGGAAACCTCCTTATGCCCACATAAATGTCCAATTACAAGATGATTCCAAATGAAAATGTCTCCTTGGTATATATAGGAGACTAAGAGGTATAATTACAACTAATAGACTCAAGACGACATAAATAAAATAACATTACTAATGTAATATGCCCCGATTAAGGGGTAATGAGCCACTATTTAGGGCTTAACATGCCCTTATTCTAAAATTCATGTTTACCTTGAAACCTTGAACCAATTTTCAACCACCCTTTTAAAAAACCAATTCATAAAACCCTTAAAATACTATTGCAATAACCTAATTATGCCCTAGATTTCCCTCTCACAGTCAAGTGCAACTTTAGGGACTAATTTTTTTTTTCATTGTTGTCGAGGATGAAGAAATGAAGATATCTTCCTTGGGGAAATGACAAGATTAGATACAAATCTTGATGATGAACAAGGTTTTGGACATTACATGACACTGTGATTTTTCATCTGGCGACTCCTCTATGGTAATTCTGGCTCTTAAAAGAGAAGGAAAAGGACCTAAATCTCCTCCAACTTCCTCATCATCTACAAAGAAACTAGTTACCAAAAAAAATCCAGACCCAGAGCCTGTTGCAGTAGTACCAGACCCTGAAAAATTATTAAGAAAAACTAAAGTCATTCCTAGACAATCCTCTCTGTCAAAGGGAAAATTGCCTTCAAAAATCTCTCAAGGATATTCCTCTAATATTATAAAACTCCAATTAGATGAAGAAGTAATTCCTAAAAGTGAAATTAAACCTGTCATTGAGCCTACTACAGTTTCCTTTCCTTCAACTATTTCAGAACTAAATCTAAATCAATGGAAGTTGTTTGCTAAACTCATTGAAGAGGAACATGCTAATACTTTGTCTGTAGATGAAACTTTGAGAGATTACAGAAAAGATATTAAAAGTGAACCAAAAGCACTCTCTTCATCATCTCAGTCTTTTTCTTCTGAAGAAATTAAACCACGTTATTCATATTTGGAAAACCCTCTTTTTCTAGGACCATCATCCAACTCTAGTCTAGAAAGGAAACCTCTATTTTCTGAAGATCAAGAACTACTATCAGTACAACTAAGTTTCCACACACAGGGGATAGTTTCTCTTTCTACATCACCAATCTTGCTTACTCCTAAATCTCAAACACCAAAGATAGAAAATATGGCTATAAATAGAATGGATGCAATTGTTGCAGCCAGATATGCACCTTTAAGTCTATCACAAGTTCTGTATGCCTTTCCACCAAATGATTATATGAAATATTTTCCAATATTCAATGGAAAAGGAGGAGTTACTGTTGAAGAGAATTTGAATTCCTTTTATAGTTTTGCAAACAATTTTAATGTAGAGCATGCAAATGTGTGGATGAGACTATTTGTGCAGAGTTTAGATGGCGAAGAAAGAAAATGGTTCAGGATCCTGCCACCTAATTCAATTGTTGATATTGATGCTTTGGATGACACCTTTTTAAGACACTGGGAAGATAAGAAAGACTACTTATACTACATTACTGAATTTGATGCTTTAAAGAGGAAACAAGGTGAATCAATATCTGATTTTACTAAAAGGTTCAATAAAATGTATAGTAAAATTCCAGAATATCTGATTTTACTAAAAGGTTCAATAAAATGTATAGTAAAATTCCAGATGAAGTTAAGCCTTCAGAAACATCAGCCAAAATCACCTTTGCCAATGTTTTTGATGCTAAATTTTCTTTGTTATTGAGAGAAAGAAGGTCTTCTACTCTGATCTTGATGCATGAAGCAACTATTGAGGTATAATCTAACATACTAGCAACAAACAAGTTGAAGTCCACGGGTGATAGAGACAAGAAAAAATAGAAAGAAGAGATTCCTTCCTCTTCTCATACAACATATGATTCTAAGATAGATGAAATGGATAAAATGTTGAATACCTTGACATCTGAGATGGCCAGGTTGAAAATGGAACAAAAACAACCCAGTAGACCTACATAGGAAGGTGGACACAAAAATTCTAATCAGTTTAGGAGGCCAAACAATGTACCTCAAATCTTACCAAGAGAAAGGAGGAATCAAGAAGATCAAAAAGTTTTTCCTCCTTTCCAAAATAATGCAGTGGAAGAGGTGGAGGAAGAAGATGATGCAAAATATGACCTTTCAATACATCTAAATGATTCAGAATCATCCCCTACTAATTTGACACAACATGATTATGAAGAAGCTTTGATATTAAATCAGTTCGAAGAAGGGAATGCTCATGAGATTATCCAAAAGGAACCTAAAAGGAAGAAATATAACCTCAGATCCATATCAAACACACCTAAAGTGGATGTACCTATTCCAACAAAGAAGGTCAGTACTCCAGTCAAATCAAGGATCAGTAAAGACATTCCTAGAATTCAAATTGAGCAACAATTAAAGAAACCTTCTAAGGTTAGTACTACAGAGTTAAAGGAAACAGAAAAGGATGTTTCTTCTTTCAGCCTGGAACATGAAATCAACAAAATAAAAAATTATGTACCTATGATAAAACTAATGAAAACAGAGCGTTTTAGGAAGACTGTTCTCAAGGATTTACAACCTTCTGCTCAGGTCACCTTTTCAGATACTATCAACCTTGAAGATGAGAACCCTGTTATAAACATTGGACCTCATATTGAAGACATAATTGATGCTTCTCCTCCCTTCTACATATCACTAAATATCCATGACAAGATATTGCATAATTTCTTAATGGATTTTGGTGCTTCACACAATGTTATGCCAAAAGTGGTAATGGATGAATTAGGGTTAGACATTACTAAACTCTACCTTTATATATATTCTTTTGACTCCAGGAAATTCAAATGTCTAGGATTTATCAAGGACGTTGTTGTTACCCTTTCCCAATTACCTATGAAGAGTGTGGTATTGGATGCCATTGTGGCTGACATACCTCCAAAATTCAGAATGCTTCTGTAAAGATCCTAGGCTAAGAAAGTAGGAGGCACTCTACAAATGGATCTCAATTAAGCTACCATACCTGTTTTTGGTGGATAACATCAGATATTATACAGGGAAGTAAGACTGTCTTATTTTGTAAGTGATCATGAAAACCCTAGTAATCATCCTATATATGTTGTAGAAGATGAACTTGGCTCCTCTATTTTTCATATTTCTGATCAGATGGAAAAAACATCAGTTAAAAGAATAACACCTACAGTTGGAGACAGTGCAGAAAAAATTGTTTGGAAAATGTATTTTGATGGGGCTTTCTCAAGAGAAGGTTCTGGCATTGGGATTGTTCTCATTTCTCCTACCCAAGAATTCATTCCTATGTCATATAAAATTGAATTTGATACCAAAAATAACATCAGTGAGTATGAATCTTTGTTGTTAGGATTGAAAGATGCCAAAGATATGGGTATAGATAAACTTTCTGTTTTTGGAGATTCAGAACTCATTATCCATTAGATTAAAAAAATTTATCACACCAAGAAGCAAAGGTTAAAAAAATATAGGAATGAAGTGTCGGATTATGTGGATAATTTCTTCTTGGCTTTCAATATTATCTTTGTGCATAGGAATTTGAATCAACAGGATGACTCTTTGGCACTTGCAACCAACAACTTTAAGACTCCAATGTTTCCTAACTTGAAATTTGAGATTGAGGTTAGACACAGACCCTCAATACTAGACAAAATAAAAAATTGGCAGGTCTTTAAAGATGATGAGGAGATTCAAAGATTCTTAAAGACTATTGAAGAGTTTTCCAACATTTAAATAGATCAAGACAATGAAGATGATGATGTAGAAATACATGTTGCAAATGATCTTCAAGACAACTTTGCTAGGCACAAAATCATTGAATTGAAGACAAATCATCTGCCTAAAGGTTTGGTTCCACTTGAGAGATTGTTTGATCACAACGATGTTTCTAGAAAGGTTGTTATTCAGGCAGAAGAAACTGATGTAGTGGACTGTGATATCAATTTTGATTCAAATCCCAGAATGGTTAAAATATCCAGAAAACTGTCAAAAAACAAAGAGATACATATGTTAATTTGATGAAGAAGTATTCACATGTATTTGCATGGTCTTATGAAGAACTAAAAGTGTTTTATACAGAGATCATGCAACATAAGATTCCTCTGAAACCTGGATCAAAACCTTTTAAGCAGAAGTCTAGGCAATTTAATCCTTTGTTGTTGCCCATAATAGAAAAAGAGATGAAAAGGTTATTGGACGCCAAAATTATAGTGCCACTAAGATACTCAGAGTGGGTAGATAATATTGTAACTGTCATGAAGAAGAGTGGAGAAATAAGGCTCTGTGTGGACTTCAGGAATTTGAATAGGTTCTCTTTAAAAGACAATTATCCATTACCAAAAATGGATCATATTTTACAGAGAGTAGTAGGGGAAAAGAAGATTTCTATGCTTGATGGTTATTCAAGGTACAATCAAATATCATTAATGGAGGAGGAAAAAAAGAAAACAACTTTTACCACTCCCTGGGGCACTTTCATGTATGAAAAGATGCCCTTTGGATTGATGAATGCATGAGCCACTTTTCAGAGGGCTATGGACACTTCTTTTATTGGTGAGAAAGATAGGTTAGTAGTTATTTATCTTGATGACATCACTTTATTTTCAACATCTGATGAAGAACATTTATAGCATTTAAATCAAACTTTTGAGAAATGTAGGAGGTACGGTATATCACTTAATCCTGAAAAATCACATTTTTCCATGGAAGAAGGAAAACTTTTGGGACATATTGTTTCACATGAAGGTATTAAGATAGATCCTCAAAGAGTAAAATATATCCAACAAATAGACATTCCAAGAAATAAGAAGTCTATCCAGTCCTTCATAGGTAAGATACATTTTTTAAGGAGGTTTATACCTAATTTTGCACAGATTATCAAGTACACTACTAATATATTGAAAAAGGATGCAGAAATTAAGTGGATACTAGAAGCTAAAGAATATTTTGATAAGATTAAGAAGGCTCTTGTTTAGGCCCCTGTTCTCATCAATCTAGATTACTCGAAGGGATTCATGATTTTTTCATTTTCCTCAGAAGACACCGTAGTTGTTGTTCTTCTACAAAGAAATGAGAAAGGATATGATCAACCCATCTCCTTCTTCAACAAAACTCTCAGAGACTCTGAATTGAAATATGATACTTGGAGAAACATGCATATGCCCTAGTAAAGGCTTTAAAATCTTTCAGGGTATATGTTCTTCAATTTGAAATCACTGCTTATGTACCAAGTAGTGCAGTCAAAGAAATTTTAGTTTAGCCTGATTTTGAAGGAAAGAGAGGAAAGTGGATAACAAAAATCTTGGAGTAAAACCTAACTATAAATCCCACTCATCTGATAAAAGGTCAAGGCCTTTCCAAATTAATGATAGAGTCAAAATACAAAGCAATTGGGTTGTATGATCTCTCAGATAAAGCACAAAATTCTTCACTCCAGATTGGAGAAACCAACTCACAGGTAAACATCAAGTACGCTTATTCACCATGGTACACAGATATTGTATTTTTTCTGTTGAATCTTAAATCTCCTCCTGAACTGGATAAATCAAAATTCAGATCACTTAAATTAAAATCAGTAAAATATTTCATTGTTGATCAAACCCTGTTCTGGAGAGATCCTAATGGGATCTTGTTGAGGTGTGTTGATGAAGAAGAGGCTATAAAAATCTTTTGTGATCTACACCATGGTGTTTGTGGAGGTCATCACCATTGGAAAGCTACTGCTTTCAATATTCGCAAGAAAAGCTATTACTGGCCAGTCCCGTTCTCAGACATTTTTTCTTGGTTCAGGGCATGTGAACCCTGTCAAAAGTTTGCAGGAAAGCATAAACTTATGTCTCTACCTTTGAAACCCATCATTGCTCATGGACCTTTTCAAAAATGGGGCTTGTACTTCATCGGGGAAATCAACCCTTCATCTTTTGGACAACATAAGTGGATCCTAAAAACCACATATTACTTCAAAAAGTGGATTGAAGCAATCCCAACTCAGAATGCAATAGACAAGGTAATGATGGAATTTCTTGAAGGACATATCTTTTCTAGGTTTGGTTGTCCTAAAAAGCTAGTTACTGATAATGCTCAAGATTTTAAATCAAACTCCATGATTGATTTATGCAATAAGTATAACATCGAATTGGTCCACTCTACTCCTTACTACCCCCAAGGAAACGGGTTAGCAGAGTCCTCCAATAAAAGTCTTATAAGGATTATAAAAAAACTACTTGTAGAAAACAAAAGGTCATGGGATTCAAAGTTAAAGTTTTCCCCATGGGATGATCGTGTCAGTAACAAGAAGTCTATTATAACTTCTCACTTCTAGATGGTGTATGGAACAAAAGCCATTCTTCCAACTCAATTGGGCCTACCAGTTTTAATTTTTTTTCAAGAAGAGTTAGAAGAACCCAATGATATCCAAAGGAAAGTTTTTCAGATGATTGAGGTTCAGTAGGTCAGAGAACAGATGAATCAGAAAGATGTTTCTCACCAGAGCAAAGTCAAAGCCACATTTGATAAGGGAACTAAGAAATATATTTTTAATGAAGGAGATTTGGTATTAAGGTGGGATGCAAGGAGAGAGGACAAAGAAAAACATGGTAAGTTTGACAACTTATGGTATAGTCCTTTCAAAATAGCCAAGGTGATGGATAATAATACCTTTCTCTTACATAATCTAGATGTCACTAAAACTTTTGGAGGCCTTGTGAATGGGAGGTTCTTGAAACACTACTTATTTTAAAGATTTACCAAATGTTTTAGCCCGTACAATAGGTTTTTCTTTCAATAAAGACTCCATATACCCAATGGACTTGTTTTTATACAGTTGTGTTGTGAATAAAGGATGACAGAGTAGTGAAATTATTGAATCAGAAGCAAGGTAAAGGCATTGGTCTGCAGTTCTTAAAGTTTTATTATTAAAACTTCACCCCTAGAAGGAGCCAGTGTTAGTCTCTAATTTTGTTCTTGATTTAGTGAGTATCCCTAATCCTAAATCCTCCCTACTTATACTTTGTTCCTTGGTTTTTAGACTTTACCCTTGTTTTGATTTGCTATGTCTTGCATTTTTGCACTTTGAAATAATTTTCTTAAGTTTTGAAGGTTTAAAACATGATTTAATGAGATTTGTCACATCACTTGTCTATTTGAATTTTGAAATTTCAAATTATTGCCAAGTCATGAATGGTGCTACAAGAATAGTGTTATTCCTACAGTGCTAATGTAATTATGTTTTGACATGCGCCAACCAGCTGGATCTTATCATGATTGCACAAATCGTGGATAGAGGACCTACATGTGCTCCACAACGTTTTCTCAAATTGATGATGTAGTTTAAACCGTTGTATAAATGATATTGAGTTGTACTAGCAAGGACCTACATCAAATCAATCCTCTTCCCGATATTATTAAATGATACCATCATTTGATATTCTAATTTATCGGATGTTGTGTGCAGATATCTAATTTAGAGAAATTGTTATGTAATAACGACTACAGGTTTAAAAATTCTTGTTTTCAAACAACACAAAGTTTTACAGGACTGTATCAGTGACATGGCACTGAAGAAAAGTGGAAAAATCATTAGGTTGAACCTAAGGGCACTAAAATGCTTGAAGCTTACCCACATATGGCATAGAGATTTAAAGACAGAGGTTGGTTCGAGTTTTTCACCACTTTCCAGGGACACGATGAAAAGATCTCCATGATATTCACACATAACTTCGATGGTTTCGAAGTTGTGATTGGAATTTTTTTGATGATGGTGACTAAACAATCCATTGCTAGAGCTTGAAAATTTTCGATTGGGGGAGAAAGGTGGTGGAAAAAAGAGAACGTGGTCATGGAATTTGTGAACCAGTTCCTGCTACCAAAAAAACAAAACCCTAATTGGAAGAAAGGAGTACCACACAGCTGGATCAGAAAAGAGTGGCATAATGCTTTGATTATAATTCACAGGTATATTACATGTGAGGGTAGGTTCTCACTGGTTTACATTTATACATGTGAGGGTAGGTTCTCACTGGTTTACATTTATCATATCATATTGTTGATGCACATCAATGGAGATTACCCCCTAAATTTACCATTTTTCTACTCAAAAGTATATCTAAGATGTCCAAAAGGGTACAGTCTCATCCTGCCACAGCCAAAGGCAGTCTATTCCACCAAGTTTTGATTAATACACTAGTTGTTTCTTCTTTGAATGAAGTATAGAGACCCTAATATTGGTTAATCCAAACTCTAAGTAATGATCCACAACCAAGTAAATCTAAAAGGGATAAAGGGAAAACAGCAGCAACACAGAAACAAAGTGTTGCAATTGTTGAATCCCCAATCAAAGAAGAAACCTCTACAACCAGGGTAACAAGGGCCAACCAAAGGAGGATGCAAACTCAACATATTGTTGTTGATACCCCTGCAGGTAAAGGTCAAGAATAAGCCACCACCCGTAGAGGTAAGAGATCAAAACATGATGCAGACATTGATATGTTTCCTAATACAGAGATAAAGATGGAAGTAGATACAGATGAAGGTTATAATGTAAATCCAATTAAACCCACAGTCAAGCATAAATGAAAATTGACAAGTAATAAAAGTGCCAAAGGAAAAAAACAGGGGAAGAAATCTACACCTGTGTCTAAATACCCTAGGAGAAATGCTACTAGGGTTGTTAACAAATTTAGGTTAAAATTTAAGGCTATGTTTGACCCATCCATCAAAAAATACAACCTTATAGTTATAGAGGAAAATTCTGAAGACTCTAAAGAAGGTATTAAAGAATAGGAAGAAATACCTCCATTGCACAAGAAATAAAAAGAAAATAAAAACTTGGGGAAAACAATGGGAAAAGGCAAACAAGTTGCTCAACATTCTACAGGACCTATAACGAGAGAAATATGAGATCATTAAAAGCTAAAGCAATGTTCAAAGGCACAGGTGGAATTTCTGAAGACAAAGACTATCATCTTGTAGAGTTGGATCAAATTCCAAATATTCCAAAGGACATGGACTCAGATAGTTCCGATGATGATCATGGCTTAGAACTATTCTCTAGATACCAAATCAAACTAAGAGAACCTAAGGCTGCTATAGACCTGAACAAACCTGCACCTGCAGAAGAATTTACAGAATTCAAAGTCAAGGTTAGAAGTGATAAAGACACGATCAAAGAAATACAGAAAATGGTGAAGCAGTTAAAGAAGGAAAAGGCTCAGGTGGAGCAATGGAGTGCCAAACAACAAGAAAGGATACAAGGTTTCAAGAAAAAGAGAAAGGAACAAAATGAATTGCTCAAAGAGCTGTGAGAGTCTAAATTAAAATTGTATTGGCACAATATTGTGATCACAACCAAGCTGAAAAAAAGGACTACTAAAGCTAGTGCTATCATTATATCATGATAGCCTTAGGAAGGCATTTATGCATAGTTTTAGAAGTTTTGATACAATTTACCCAAGGACTAAAATATGGTCAACTTGATTTTGACCTAATGAATTTGGATAATCTAAATGTATAACTCAGTCAAAATCAATACCAAAATTTGTGGGATTTGATGTGTTGTTGTAAAATCATTTTGGATTAAGCTATTGAGATGATTACTATTTTGGCAATGTAAATGCTCATTTTGCGTTGATCTACCTAGAAGATAGATACTGACTAGATCTTGTTATTAACAGAACACTAGAAAATAGGATATGTAGTCATCTTTTGTATAGTTTAAATAGACATATGAAGGACTTTATAAGGGTCGAAAAATTGGAGATTCAAGGACCTGTTTTGAACTATTTGTAAGACAGTTTTATTCTATCTTGATACTTAATGGGAAAGACATATTGATGGTCATACTTTCTCTTCTTTCATGTTCTTTTTATCTTCTTCCTTGAGATCATTTTTCAATTGCAATGCATTATTTTTCTTGGTCTTAATTAATGCTGTGAAGATTTTGTTGTTATTATTATTATCAAGATCTGATTTACAAGTACATGTTCTTGTTTCTTAATTATATTTTGAGATAATAAATCCATGTGAGGTTAACAAATTGAAGACTTCATATTTCCTTTCTTTAGTTTTCCTTATTTGTCTGATTTATCTATCTGGCTACCCTTTAACAAGCCAGTGGGATATCTCTTGCCCTTATTCTAAAATTCATGTTTACCTTGAAACCTTGAACCAATTTTCAACCACCCTTTTAAAAAAACAATTCATAAAGCCCTTAAAATACTATTGCAATAACCTGATGATGCCCTAGCTTTCCCTCTCATAGTCA
>CBVK0102236507.1:0-19118 GCA_900067695.1 Picea abies
GATTTACACTCTTTCCCTACACGACGCTCTTCCGGTCTTAGCAAGAAATAATGTTGGGATTCCATAAACATCTTCCTATCCCTTAACCCCCAAGAAAATATAGTCCTAGCAGGGGACCTTAATGTCACTTTAGCTCTTTCAGAAAAAAGAGGAGGCTCCTCAGTCAGAGACCCTGCTAGGGAATAAGTGGAAGACCTCATCTTGGATTGGGAGATCGAAGACATAAAACCCAGTAAAGGGAAGTTCACTTGGACCAATAGAAGAACCGGCCCTGACCATATTGTTGCAAGGTTGGATAGATTCCTCATCCAATCTTCCTTTCTAACCCTAGGCCTCTTTGCAACCTCTAACATCCTCCCCTCCTACACCTCTGATCATAAGCCAATTACTCTCTCCTTCTCCACTGGGGAAAGCTTAGGGCCAATCCTGTTTTGTTTCAGCCCTCTTTGGGTTGGCACGGAAGGATTCTTGGAGATTGTTGCAGACTCTTGGAGGAACCCTGTCACAGGCTCCCCTTTCTTTGTCTAGGAAGAGAAATTAAGAAGACTTAAATGGGACCTTAATAATTGGGCCAAAAACCTCAGCTCCCCCTCGGTAGAAAGAAGAAAAGCCCAAAAATATTTGGGGAATCACCAACTAGCAATGGAAGGTGAGCCAATCACTCCCTTAGTGCTAGACTGAGAATATGAGCTCCAGAAAAAGCTCCATAGAGCCTTAAGAAAAGAAGAAGAATTATGGAGAGTCAAATCAAGGAGCCTTTGGCTGAGGGTAGGAGATAAGAATACCTCCTTTTTTCATAAACAAGCAATGGCCCGCCAAAATTACAACACAATCCATGAAATAAGCTATCAGGGCCGTTCCATTTCAAACTTTGAAGAAATAAAGCAAGCGGATCACTCCTTCTACCAAGAGTTTTTTAAGGAAGAGAGTACTGAAGGCCAGTACCCTAATAGTTATCCTTTAAATCTGGTCCCAACCCTTGTTGATGATGCAAGCAATCTCAAATTACCGGCCCCTATTTTAGAAGAAGAGATAAAAAAAACTTTGTGGGAGATGGACCCAGACAAAGCCCCTGGCCCGGATGGTTTCACAGCTAGATTCTTTATATCCTGCTGGGATATCATCCACAGGGACTTGATCAGAATGGTAAAGAAATATCAGCACTGCTCTAATATTTGTGGAGGCACTAACTCCTCTTTCCTCATTCTCATCCCAAAGGAGAAAGGAGCCCAGAACTTCTCCAGATTCAGACCCATCTCGTTGTGCAATACGGGGTACAAAATTATAACTAAAGTCATTTCCAACAGGCTCAAGCATGTTCTTCCCAAGCTCATTCCTGGAAACCAAGGAGGGTTTGTTAAGGGGCTCCATATCCAAGACAACATTCTTTTGGTGCAAGAAGCCATCCATTCTAGCTGCCAAAGAAGAGAGAAAGGCATGATAGTAAAACTGGATCTAGCTAATGTTTTTGACAGGGTCCTCCATAGCTTCTTGTTTGTTGTTATGAGTAAGCTAGGTTTTCAGAACCAAGTGATCAACTGGGTAAAGGCATGTATTACGGGCCCCTGGACAGCTCCCCTAGTCAATGGAAGATCTGCCTCCTTTTTTCAAGCCTCCCGAGGACTAAGGCAACGATGTTCGCTTTCTCCTTTGCTCTATGCTATCCAAGCATCAGTTTTGAGCTTCCAATTAGACAACTGTCTTCAGCTCAAATCTCTTACCAGAATCAACATAGCCCCTAGAGTTAAGAACATTAATCATGCCCAGTTTGCAGATGATACATTGTTGCTCAGCTCTGCTACTCTGAGATCTGCAACAATATTCAAAAAAGAGTTGGACGCCTATAAAGAAGTCTCAGGAAGAGAAATCAGTCTTAGGAAGAGTAAAATTTATGGATGGAACTGTACTCCAAGAGAAATGCTGGACATTTCCAGAGTCCTTGGGATGGAGGGCACCACGACCTGGGAGTCGATAAGCTACCTTGGGATCCCGTTGGTAAAGGCAAATCCTAGGAACAACCTTTGGCTTCCTCTGTTAGACAAATTCAAAGGAAAAATCCAAGATTGGGGAGCTAAATGGTGGAATAAAGTAGGGAAAATTGTGCTCATTAATTCAGTCCTAGCCTCCATGCTAATCTATCAAACCTCCACTCTTTTAGCTCCAAAGGCAATTGTCAACAATATCAATAAACTCCTTAGAAAATTCCTGTGGGAAAGGGGGAAAAACGGTCAAGGAAAGATACACTTAGTAAGCTGGGATAAAGTTAAGGCTCCTATAGGAGAAGGAGGTCTTCAAATCAAAGATGTAGCCATGCAAAATCTGGCGATGGGAGGGAAAATCCTGTGGAGAATGATTCGTGAGAAAACAGCTTGGAGTACCAAGGTAATTCGGAAGAAATGCTTCCTGGGCCATAAGGAAAGATGTCTGGACAGACCCCCGTTGGTTGTGAAAGGCTCCCCTATCTTCAAACTTTGCCTAAAATCTAGGGACCTGATAAACTCAAAGCTTCACTGGATTCCTGGGAATGGTAAGAAAATCAAGATATGGGAGGATTCGGTCCTCGGAAACCCACCTCTGTCCTCAGAGACTGACCTTGAAAATATTAAAACTTGGCTCACTTCTTCGAATAAGACCACTCTGTGGGACATTTCTAAGTGGAGCCAGGATGAAAAAATCTCTTGGATCTCCTAGAACTTTGGGGATCTCCCTCCTCACCTATTGAATGAAGCATATCGGCTCTTGAACTTGCTCCAGGGATGCTCTCCCCTCTCAGCCTCAAAGTTAGATAAGAGAGGATGGGGCCTCTCCTCGAGGTATTACTCTACCTCTGTTGGTTACTCAGCTCTTTTAGCCATTCCCTGGGTGCCTTATGACCCCTCCCTTTGGAGATTCCTCTGGAACTTCCCCTCCTTGCCCAAGATTGATTTTTTTTGTTGGAATCTCCTACACAATAGTATCCTTATCTTTGATAACCTTTGGAAAAGGGGATGGGAAGGCCCCTCAAGGTGCTCCCTTTGTTCTTGCTGTGAAGAATCTTCTGACCACCTGTTCATCCATTGCTCTTTCGCCTCTAATCTTTGGAACCTGGTGCTTGGTCAGCTTCACCTAGCCCTTCCCCCTTCGATTTCGGACCTCTTTCGCTCCTGGCTATCGATTGCCCCTTTCTCCTTTTCCAACTTGAATCTTTTAAAATATTGTTGGGCTTGGATCCCCAAATTTATCCGTTGGAAGCTCTGGTTGGAACGAAACAGCAGAATCTTCAGAGAGGCCACTGACTCTCCTGCTCACCTCGCAATAAAAGTTAAATTTTTGATAAATGAACTAGTGACCTCCAAAAACTCCCTTTACAATGAATCCTTCCCAGATCTGAATATTCATAATTGGTCTGCCGAACTAGACCCCGGTCTGGTCTCAAGATCCAAGCAACATGTTCCTCATAACTCTCCCTGGGACATCAGGTTAGAAGAATAGGAATTTATCAAATGGAGATCGTCTCTTAAAAAACATGTGTTGATGGTGGATGGCGCTTCAAAGGGAAAACCTGGAAAAGCAGGTGGAGGTGGAGTCCTATTCGACCCTGATGGTAAGCTTATCATGTTCTTTGCATGGGAACTTGGCCAACTCTCCAACAACTCTGTCGAATACTTAGCTCTCTGGCAAGGCCTTGGACAGGCTAGTAGACTTTCAGTTACTAATTTGGTGGTAATAAGGGACTCCAGAATAGTCATCCATTCCCTGAAAAAGAAGAAACGACCAACCGTACTCAAGAATCCTCATCAGAACAAAGGACTATGACCATATCCATTTCTATCATGTCCTCAAGGAAAGAAACCATCTGGAAGATGACGAAGCTAACCGAGGCACCTCCTTGAGCAGGGGGGAGACAAGAATAAATGGGGAAGAAAAATTCTACCCAATCCCATAAAAGGAGTACTCTAGAGATTGGCAGACCCGATCCCATCATCCCTAGCTTGATCGGGGCTTGTCAGGAATCCAAGGCAAAGAGGATCACAGAGATTACCTCCTACACCAAATCTATCATCTGCCATTTCTCAATCTTAAATATCTTTCATTCGATGGCTACAGGTAAGCATCCCAGGTGCCAAAATCTTCTGGCTTTACCAAAGGCCTATTTTAGGCAGTCCCTGCCTGCTATCTGCATATCAGTTACCCTTGATTCCAGGAAGTCAAAGAGGGTCACTCGCTCTGCAAAGAAGGAATTTGCTCAGTCCGCTCAAGAAGGAAGCCAAGGAGATGGCCTTAGGATCAGGCACAGGAGAAGGAGGAGGAGAGGATCTGACCATAGGAGCAAGACTCACAATGATCCAGTCGGACCTGGATGAACTTTGCCAAATTGTGCAGGCTACAGAAACAAAGTAGTGCAGGCTACAGAAGTTAGGAAACGACCGCTGGGACATGCTGAACAAAGAGCTCAAAGAACTCTGAGAAGAAATCTGGGAAGATCATCTGACGAACATGAAAGACATCATGGTCATCTCAGGGGAGCTTGGGAAGAGGCTGGTTGTGTTGGAAACGAAGGTAGAGGACCTCAGCAAAGGCCTCGGCAAGCCTCCAAAGGTCGAAGTTTGATTCTCCCCTCTATCTGCTTGGTTGAAGTTTGCTCAGTTGTTGCTCTGTTCCTTTTAGTTCTGCCAGCTTGTCAGTTTAAGTTAGTCCAGTTATGGCCCTCTTTCTATAGTACCTATGTAAATCAGTCTGTTAAGACCAAGAATTTTGTAAAGGGAGATATCCCCCAGATGCACTCACTCTGGATTTTTGTATGTGCAATATTGTTGTCCAGGAATATCAAGAACAACAGCCTAATAAGCTCATATTGTAAGGCCACTGGTAGGCTATTTTCCAGATAGTAATATAAATCCTCATAACCGTTATTGTAAAAAAAAAGATAATCTTCATTAACCTTGTGACAAGAAGGGGGTAAGAAATTAAAGTGTTTTATAAAAACAAATTGGGATAAAAACTTAAAAAGGGGAATGATTGTCTTACTTTATGCTAATTAAAAATTTAATTCATTAAATTGGGGAAAAATGGTAAGTTTCCGCACATGCCTTTTTGAGTTTAATTAAAAAGGGAAAAAGGGGAAATCTAAAATATTTAGGAAACTAGGAAAAAACGGAAACCTTAAAAGAAGGGGAAACACTAGGAAAAAGGAGTTAGTCCAACTTAGTAAGGTATAGACCATTTAAGAACTTTCTAATTTAAAACTGAACTAGAAAATTAGTAAAGGGGAAAGTCATTAAAACCTGTAAGGGAATTTGGGGACACCTAGGAGCGATTCTAGGAGTGACTCTAGGTGGGTGAGGGAAATAAGGGTAATTAATTAATTAAAGAAATTTGTTTTTGGAGGAATGAGCGGGATGGGTGACACATGTACGGGGAGGAATTTTTATGAATTAATTTATGAAACATTAAATAAAATGGGATTTGGGAAAGTAAGGGACTTCGAAACTCTATATAATGGAGGGAGGAAAATGATGATGGATCTCTTTTGTTTTGTGTAACGTTACGTTGCAAAAATCTATATTTGACTGACTTACCTTGTGGGAGTTGAGATACCCAACTCGGTGAGGAGTGGTAGCTCGGCCTTATGAGGCGAGCTGGGAGCTAGTTGATTCTTTGGTTAGTGTGTGTGGCCCCTTTGCATCTCAGGGGGATAAGGGTGAAGAAGAGTACCCCTAGCACTGGCTGGGAGGTATCGGTGAAGTCTCTTCAGTCAACAAGCGAGAGTTTCACAGAGTGCATGAGACATCAACTCAGAGCGGGTGATCAGGAAATGGTACGCTTTCTTTATTTTTTCATGGTAGATTATAGTATGATTTATGCCTTGGGTCTACATGTTTAATTGGGTAAGGAAATTGATTGTCTTAGCTTTCTAGTTGATGACTGAATTTTTTCCATAGCCTTTAGCTCGATGAGTGATTGACTCCCATGGCCTTCAATTCCCAGCATGTATTGACCGCACTTTGGTGTTTTGATTTGTGAAGATTGTGTTTTTTTTTTCCTTTTGTCCCTGGCTCATCATTCCTCACCTGAGAAGTCCTCCAGGATCCTGATCTACAGTCGTCGCTTCGACGTTAATAGACCTATGGATCTCAATGCCCTGCTTTCCTGTGCGTGGATGATGAGTGAAGGACGTGCCTGTTAGTCGTCTACCTCCATTGTTGTCCTTGGATGATTTCTTGACTTGTGCCATCTAGCAAAGACCTCTGCGTATGGATTATATTGCATCCTTGTTGGTTTTTCTCTATGCCTTGACTGTTAGAATCCCTGCGATCATTTCAATGACTTTTCCCAATGGATCCTTGCATTTCTCTTACTATGCTTGAGTCTAGATCTCATTCGTGTAGGGTCCTCCTGGGGGAGCTAGCAGAGGGGTACCACGGGCAGGCAAGCAGGGGACCTTCTCCCGACCCGGAGCACACTTACCGAAATCTCCTACCTCTGACTCCAATATCAATCTTCCATTACTTATATTTCACATCTATTTCTCTAGCCAAGAACTCCTTCGGCTACCATGATAATAAAAATCCCCATCAAGTTGCCCCAGATCTGGCCTCAACCTCGATCGGAGTAGATTATTTATTTCCTCATTGAATAGCCATAATGAGTGTTGGAAGGAGCAAGAAAGCTATAGAGAAGGAATTAACATCTTAGTGAAGAAGACATGCTCAGAACAACTGCAAGTATTCTAATCCTGGTCATCAGCACCAGAAGAAAGAGAAATGAAATGTGCCATCTGTGCTTATGCTTTAATGAACCCTGTTGGAGGACCGACCCGACCAGTGCTCTCGATCCCCCACAGAAGAGAATTGAATCGATAGGGGAATAAATACATATGTAGAGTCCATCTCTCTCTTTTCTCTTTTCGACTGCTCCGCAAGTGCCACGAGCGGAGTGAAAAGCGGCTATGTTAGGGATTATTAACGAACGTATTCCATGCAGAATTCATTCTTGGATTATGTTCATATACATCCATGTATCTCTCGTTCCACTAGCTAGGATCAAATTATCACATGCCCATCCCGTTATTACAACCTTCTTTCTTTATGTTAAATACCACATTCCCATTAGATTTCATCTTAAATGCGTTATTCATTCATTCGCCTCTCGGGTGAAAATGATCGAATCCTTCTATGTACATGTTCCTGCAGCTCGGAGTAGACCTACTCATATTTGGTGGCTATCTTCCCATTAACGAAACATCCCCTTCCTTCCTAGCTCTCCCGAAATACAGATAGAGATAGGTGTTTTTTCTACCTACATGCATTGTGGCAGTAATTGGAGGTGGGGAAACCCAACCAACCTATGTGGGGTACCTTTCGAGTGGGTGTGGGATGCTCTATGTATTCATGGGATGCTCTATGTATTCATCTCATTTCTTATTTCATCTACCGAGGTTTTTAAAATCTTTTTGTCGAACTCCTATTGAAATAAAAAATATACCAATAATGAAGTTCACCGCCAACAGGTGGAATGCATCTCATCAACCTGAGAGAATTATCCTGGTACATAAATACTTCCTCCCATCTTGTTCCACTTTGCTAACTTCTTATTCTTCACTCTTGTTCATTTTGTCTCCCTATTCCATATTTATTTTCATATCCCTAAAAGAAATAGAAGCTCGAGAAGTAATACGTTCACTCGTTTCAAAACTACATAGAATGTACAATTGGGCTCGTTGGGTCTAGGCTGGGAGGGAGACCTAACCCAATCCTTCATCATCTCCCATACCAAGCACCGCCCAAGCAACATCCCAACCAACAACTCCTTGTTATATCCTACACTCACTCCCATGACCACGTAAGTGGAGTTTCTCGCTGGAGCTGATCAATATTAAGGAAGGGCCTCGCCCAATAATACAATACAGAAGGTAGGTACCCTATTAGATAGGCATGCCTATATATACTACTCCTGCATCTCATAATTAATTAATTAAGCAACTTATTGAGAAATCCCACTTACACTTACTTATGGGCCTACCTGCCACTACTACTCTTATGTATGGGCAATCTGTGGAATCCACAGTAGGAGCAAATCCATCCAAACAAACGCCACCCTATCCTATTGGATGGATAGCCCCGAAAGAAATGGAGTACTCAAATTCTACCTTCTTCTTATCCGTCATCAAACAGAGGTTTGGTATCTCCTTGCTTGTGCTTGGTCGAAGTTTGGGCTCGGCTCCCACCCACTTATCAATCAAATAGGGAAGGCCACTTTATCTTATCAAATAGGGTGAAACCCGTATGACAAGAAATACTGGTTAAACAAGCAAGCAATAAAGGCTCTACTGGATGGAGGTGGGTCTGAACGGTCTACGTTGTATTGGTATCCTGGCAATGGAAAAACGAATTGATTTCATGTCTGCATTTTTGTATTGGTATCCTGGAATGGAAAAACGTTTTTATTTGTTATTCCTGTCTGCGTTGTATTGGTATTCTAGCAATGGAAAAATGATTTGATTCCATGTCTGCATTTTTATATTTGGTATCCTGGAAATGGAAAAATGTTTTTTTTGTGTTATTCATATCTGCGTTGTATTGGTATCCAGGTAATGGAAAAACGAAATCATTTCCCTGACTGTGTTTTTATAATTGGTATCCTGGTAAGGGAAGGGCGTTTTGGTCATTCTGTATGTGTTTGCATTTGGCATCGGGGCAATGAAAAAGGGAAACCACGATTTTTCCATTTAAAATGTGTCTGAGATTGCCGTTGAAGTGCCCACGTTTTTTCTTTAACAGTTGAAAGAAATTGTTGTTGAAATTCCCTCGTTTTTTCTTTAAAAGTTGACAGTGATTGCTGTTGAAATGCCCACATTTTTGCTTTTAAAAGTTGACAGAGATTGTCGTTGAATTCCCACATTTTTACTTTTTAATGTTGATAGAGATTGTTGTTGAAATGCCCATGTTTTTTCTTTTAAAAGTTGACAGATATTGTTGTTGAAATGCCCACATTTTTTATTTTAAAAGTAGACAGAGATTGTTGTTGAAATGCCCACGTTTTTTCTTTTACAAGTTGAGAGAGATTGATGTTGAAATGCCCACGTTTTTGCTTTTAAAAGTTAACTGAGAATTTTGTTGAAATGCCCACGTTTTTGCTTTTAAAAGTTGACAGAGATTGTTGTTGAAATACCCACATTTTTGCCTTTAAATTGATTGACTAAGTTCGTTGTTGAAGGGACACAAATTGCTAGTTAGAATGATGACTGCATTTGTTGGAATGGGCACGATATTGCCTTAAATGTTGTCTGAGTTGTTGTTGAATGACTACTAGTTGATCCTTCTGCAATTTTGTATTGTCCTTTTATTCTCCTTCACTTAGATTGTATACTCAGCATTCTCACTGCCAAACATTAATTACCATAGCGATGTTACTGGCCATATTAATTACCATGTTATTTGCAATGATAAATGCTATATTAAATGCCATATTAATTGCTACAACAATTGCTACAACAATATTAATGGTCAACAGTTTCCTTCTTACTGTTAATTGTCGTGTTAAATTGCAATGTAAATGCTATATTATTTTCCATATTAATTGCCATGTTATTTGCTACAGTGAGTTAATGATCAACAGATTCCTTCTTATTGATTAATTGTCATAGCGAGTTTAATGGTTAACAGTATGTAATCGCCTTGTTATTGAGATATTAATTGTTATGTAACAGTCATATAAATTTCCTTGTTATTGTTTTGTTAATTGTTATGCTAAACAACATGTTAATCGCCTTGTTATTGCTTTATTACTTGTTATGATAATAGTTATGTAAATCACCTTCCTATTGCGCTATTAATTATCATGTTAACAATCATGTAATTACCTTGTTACTGTTATATTAATTGTTATGTTAATCAACATGTTAATCACCTCATTATTTCTATATTACGTGTTATGATAACAGTCATGTGAATTGCCTTGTTATTGCTAATTTAATCGTTAGGTAACTGCTATGTTAATTGCCTTGTTATATTTCTACAGCGATGTTAGTAGTTAGCAATTCCTTCTCAATGATAATAGACAACTAGTATTGTTGGTTCGGTCAATATAGCTAGACTACATGTTGAGATTAAATTGTTCATAAGTGTTATAATGGTAGCATCCTACATTAAGATTGTTGATATTGTTTTCAAGTTAATGGCTAGTTAGATGGTATTTATAATTATAGTTTTAGTATTGATTACTTAGACTTGCAAGATTGATTGTATTAACGTTAAATTAGCGAGTGCATTATTGACTAATTGTAACTTTGACGTGCCTCGTTTAGATTGGAACCCATGTTAAAATAGATTGTAATCATTGACTGGTTCAAACTAGGTGATTGGTTGGGTCGAGGACGATGTCATGTATTGGCTTGTGTCATCTCTTGTCTTTGTCCTCTGGCGTTCGTCAACCTATTGTTGGGGTATGGGTGTGGCTTTCCCTTCGGTATTCGGTTTCTAGTGCGTCGGATTTATCTAGAGTCCTTGGTCCTGATAGGATGAGTGGTGCCAAGGTTGTCGACGCATCTATCACCTTGGGACAGAATGATTCTTGATGAGGGGATCATGGCACGCCCAATGGGATAGCAGCAAATGAAAACCTGGACGGAGTCGATGCATGTTGGGGAGTGTTGTCGAGCGTGGTAAGTTTCTTGGGCACATGGGTGGAATGCCTTTGTGTGTTGCGTTCATGTGCCTTGAGGTTCTAGTCTTGTTCGTCAACGTCGTTGTGTCGAGAAGGGGAAGTTGTCCCTTAGCGTGTAGGAGTGTCTTGTTGCGTCGAGCGGGTAGTCATTCCTCCTTGTTATTCTATGCATGTTTTTCCAGTTGCACTTGTGCCAGTGAGTGGAGTCGTAGTTTCTTGTTTCCTGGGTTGCGTGCTTCTGTTCGTCATCTGTGGTGCAGTTAAACCATTTTCTTCGTTGCCTTCTTGCCTCTTAATTCTTAAAAAACAAAAATTAAAAAATGTGCTTCACTCATGGCCGTAACAAAGGGGATGTTACACCCTCTTTCTCTGACGAGACGCTCCTACCATCCCTCTTCAACAACAACTACAACTCTCCTATTGTTACAACAATTTCAGCAAAAAGAAACATTGATGTCTTTCAGCTACTCATATGCTCCTAACCTCACACATTAGGGGGCATCTGTTATCACCAAAACATTTCTCATACAAATACAGAAAATGGATGAAAAACCAAACACAACATATTACCAATAATTATGGAAGGATCGCATTCAAATTGGAAATATACCCACAAAACTATGCAAAAAAGATCATGCATTTTCATGTATAATCAACAAAGACAATGTGTGCACATCCGTGTAGGATAACACAGTGTACGATGCACAAAGTGCATGGATGACATTCAGGAAACCTGTGCAGATGCGGAAACATCACATTGATGATTTTGGTTAGGCCTCAACAACTTTTGGGATGAAGTAGATCTCGACCATACCCCAAAATCTCCCTACAATTCAGCCTTGGGATCAATGAAATGACAACTCATGGAGGTGAGAATGTTATTGGTTGAGAGTACCTTATTGAAATATCTTTCCATCCTCCTATAAATAGAGAATCATTGTATGAAAAAATGAAGAAGAATCCATAGCTTTGTTATGTTATTCAAAATTCTATGGGAGAATTAGCCATCTTTCCCTTGAGCCATTAGTTTTGAGCTAATGTAGCATTGATCAAGCTTCACACCTCTTGTGAGGCTAATATTTGGGTATTTTTCACCATTGGAGAGTGATAGCTCTATTTTTTTGATGGATCAAAGGACCCTCCCCTAGGAGGAATATGAGATTTATCGTCCCATATTTCTCCTCTTGGTGCACTCAATTCGAAGATTCAGTTCTATCAGGTAACCATTTCATGTGTTCAATTTCATGCATCACTTTTTTATGTTAGTTTATTTTGTTTCTCATTCTTAGTTGCTATTTTCTTTCTTTATATCTTGTTTTCTAACTTGTAGGTCCACTAACTTGCTAACCATATTTTTTTTATGCCTTGTTAGCTTACCAGGGTAGTTAAGGGACTCTCTTTTGCTCACCCTTGTGATCAAAATCCTGAAACAAGAGGTCTTCATGACTCAACCACAAGGGTTTGAAGTTGAAGGATAGGAACATAAAGTCTGCAATGTAAAGAATTTATATGGATTGAAACAAGCTCCTCGATCTTGGTATGCAAAAATAGATGATTACCTACAAACGTTGGGTTTTCAACGAAGCGAATCAAACAATGATTTGTATGTTCAAATGAAAAATAAGAACTTGGTGATACTTGTAGTATATGTTGGTGACTTAATCATAACCAGAAATAATGAAATTTTCATCAAATATGTTAAGGAAGAACTTTTGGCAGGATTCAAAATATCAGATTTGGGGCCACTTCATTATTGTCTTAGAATTGAAGTAACTCAACATAATAATAAATCTTCCTTATTCAAACTAAGTATGCCACTGAATTATTAAATAATTTTGGCATGGAAGAATGTAAACCTTCTCTTACCCCCATGGAGAAAATTTTGAAACTTTCAAAATTTAAAGGGGGGGAATTGGTGGATAGTAAAAGGTACAAGAAATTGATTGGAAGCCTCATTTATTTTACAAATACTCAACCATATTTGTCATGTTCAAAAATAACACTTTCAAGGTTTATGTAGGAACCAAGGGAAAGTCACTGGAATTCAATGAAAAGGGTACTAAGGTATATTCAGGGTACAAAATATTTTTATTTTCTCTACAATAAGAACAAAAACTTTAGACTTGTTGGATACTTAGATGTTGATTTTGTAGGTGGCATTGATGATAGAACATCAAATTCAGGTTACTTAATGATTATGGGTTCAACAATAGTATCTTAGAGTTACAAAAATAAGGCAACAATTGCAAATTTTTTAGTGGAAGAAGAGTACATATCATATTGGGAAGCAACATGCAAGATTGTATGGTAACATGGGATTTTGTAGGAGCTTAGTGTAATTCAAGAGATAGAAACTACTTTATTGATCGACAATCATTCATCAATAAAGATGGACAAGAATATGGTATTTTACTCAAATACTAAGCATGTTGACACCAGGTATCACTTCATAAGATCTCTCATCATCAAAGACATAATTAACCCAGTTCTATCCATTTGAAGATCAAACTTCAAAAATTTTTACCAAGCCTCTTGATAGAATAAAATTCACTAAGTTTAGAAATAAACTTGGTATTTTTCAATATGAACTTTTGGATTAAAGGGGGGAATGTTAGCTTCATATTCCTAAAGTTCAAGTATTTTCATAGATTAAATGTTTTAAAAATTAGAGTATTCTATAAAACATTTTCAAGAGGACATATACATTTTCAAGAGGACATATAGCTTAATATGTAAAGGAAACCTATAATACTCATGTGATTATATGATTGATTGTTCTCCTAGGATTTAGCTTAGAGTTGGGATATATTAATTAACTTTTTTTTCATGCGAGGTAATAGGATTTTATCCCTCACTTCTATCTGTAAATATTTGTTCCTTATTAATAAAAATATGTGTCCAAGGACACTTCTTCAACACAAATTTCTTTTCTATTTCCTCCTGGTATAGTTGGAACCCCTATGATGAAAATATCAAACCTTCTATGGTTGACTCTAGGTCTCACAATGTGATATCTTACACCATCTAAAGCACCTCCAACACACCAATTATTTTTAAATACTATCCAATGTGTGAGTATTTTGAATGTTCTCCTTTAAGTGTCAAATCACGATTTTGTTCCCCCACTCAGAATACTCCAAGTAAGAAGGTGATATAGGTAATAATATGAAAGTTGTAGGAACCAACCCTATAAAGACAATAGTGAACACTCAAACCATCATACCTAAGAAGGTCCCTATGCATTTTTCTATTTGTGATGTCCATCGCCACACTACCATCAATGCCCAAAAATCCTAGCCTTGTTGGTTCATATCCACCCTAAAGAAGAGATTTTTGACAAATCCATCCATGTGGTCTAGATTACTTTTCCAAACACCATGAAGTAGTTAAACAAGTAATTTCATACCAACCATCCATGTGTAGTATATGACATTTATGTTCATTATTCACACAATGTCCTCATCTCCCTAAGTTTAATACAACACTTGTGGAACTTTGGAAAAACTCTATTATCCCACACATTATTCTTATAAAGAGGTGTTACCCCTTATTAATCTAAGTTAACATACTCTTTCCATTTTTTTATATTTCCTCTTCAATAATTTCATTGTATTTTAATCATGCTTTATGTTCATATGGCATCTCTATGATTTTCGCCTCTATTACTTCAACACCCTTTACTTCTTCTACTACATATTTTTCATAGACTTCAGGTATATCCTCATAAGTAGGTATTGCTTCTATGACACCACAATTACTTTAAATAAAAGAGATAATGAATAACTTAAATAATGTGAAAACAACATCACATACAGTTCCTTTAGCTTCAAGGGCACCTTAATCCTTCTTTATCACACATATACCAAGTTTAGATGAAAGGTACAGAAGAATGAATTAAGTTCTACCTTCAAATTTTAACCTGTAAATCTAAATAATTTAACATATACATTGTAGACAATTCAAGAAAATGTATATTTCTAAGACAATGATCTACTATGTGATGAAAATAGAATGGTCATTAAATGATACAACTGGTTTAGAATATTTCATAGAAATGTAAAAACTTAAGATGCTTAAGATGCTAGGAGGATAATGTATCTAGTCACAAAATAAATGAAGTATTAAATATCAAGGATATACCCTACTCTAAATTATACACTTAAAGATCACATAGAGTATTTTTGTGGGAGCACAACAGCCCCATTAAAACTATTAGTTTTAGTGGATTCCTATACTACCAAATTTTCTACAAGGCACTACTCTCTATTTACCTTATTATTTATTCACCTACAAGATTAATATCTTGAATATAGCTAGCTGAACCAAGGTGATACAATATTCAATAGCCTTAAAGCTCGTCATTCTATACCATTTGTGCATATTTACTCAAGCTTTTATACCCTCCCTTTTCTATTCACATAACCTTAGTCTTGGTATTATCGTCGTTGCTCCTTTTCCCACTCTATAATTCCTTCAACATCAAAATCCAGATGACAATGCCTTATAATTTCATCATCGGGGGAATAACAATTGAAATGATCTTTCTTATGTTTTCTTGTGCATCGATGACAACAACGTGCCCCTTTTGTAAGGCCATGTCATAGTCCAGGAGGCACGACATGATCAAACCCTGAGTCCATGTGAACATGATTACTTAGGTGGGCCCCATTTCCCAGTCATATCATGAGACCACCCTCATACCCACACATGGAAAGCTTCTACTCGTTGGTCCTCTTCAGAAAAACCTTCTCGTCGTCAGTAAAAAAAAATTAATCCCACATCTGTTGTTGTCCTTGCACATTGTTGACGACAACAGTGTTCATACATATCGTCGACGACCAATATTTAGTTCATCCTAGCAATAACCAACTTCTTCATGATCATTGAACCCATGTTGTCCCTTGACCTATCCCACACGGTTATGTTAACATCTTATCACAATTATTAAGAAGAATATTTTTTTTGAGTGATCAAACTATCGAGTATTACAATCCTATTATAGACATTTAAACATTATCATAGAGATTAATGATATGTTTAAAAGATATCGTCGTCAGAGGATGATACCATGATCTTAGTCAAAAAATTTATTTATTCCAAACTGACGACAACGACGGATTTTTGGTGATATCTTCCTCCTATCTATCATGCTCCTCCAACAATACAGTTAATGGTCATAACCTTTGGAATTACTATGATAACATTTATGCCATTGCGTACGACTCGGACCGAGTCAAATATGTAACACATTTCTTCATTAATTTCACCTCGGATTAGAGGGAATTTGGGGAGCGTTAAAACGTTATCTAGACTTAATTTTTCCCACTTTTCTATATTTTTACTAAGAAATATAGGCGTTGTTGATTGTGAAGGTCTGATCTGTTTCTCTGTTGATTATTGTCCCTGATCTACGAGTAAGTATTTTGTAAATCATTTAGTAGTTTTGTTGTGACTAGCACTACAACCCCTCCATTTTACATTATATTTGTACACTTTCCTAAAATGGAGCCTCCTTATTTTTTGAATCTTAAAGAAAATTCTTATAAGTCCCTTTGACCAAAAAAAATATTCTTATGGTAGCTAATGATTCCCTTGAAAAAAGTTGAGAAATTATTCAAAGTAGAAGTCTTAAGAAATTTTCAAGGAAGTTTCCAACAACTCTTCTGTGTTGTTTGGAGGAGTACCCAACAACTCTACCAAGCTAATCGAAGGAGTTCCCATCAACTCTTTCAAGCTTCTCAAAGGATTTCCCAACAAATATTTTGAGATGCTCGGAGGATTTCCCAACAATTGTTCTGAGTTTCTTGGAGGAGTTTCCAACAACTCTTCCGAGCTACTCAAAGGATTTCTCGCCAATCACTCTGATAGAGAAAAAATGTTCGGCAAAGTTGCGAAAAAATTCTTCGATATGCTCGGAGGAGTTTTTAATAAAGTCTCTGAGCCCACCTGCCGCATTTAATTCTAATTAATTGACTTTAATTTATATAAAGAAAAACAAGGTTGGTTTTATTTTCAATATGCCATTTGCCTAAATCTAGACACTGGAGAACTAGATAAACATCACTCTAACAAATTGTCCTTCCCAGCCATCTACATGTGGCAGCGATCAAACCGGTAAGTCTATTTCCTCTTGGATTTTCTCTTTGTTGTACAAATTAGGGTTAAGGTTTTTCCCCCTCCTTCCTCTTGCATGGTAGAAAACCTAATCTCCCTTTTTCCCCTAGACTATTTCCCTCTACCAATTCTCCTTTGCGCCCTCATCAATGAATCAATCCCTTTGATAGCTAGGAACTAAAGAAATCGAGCATCCCTTGAATGTTTAAAATTTATAGATTCATATGTGACTATTTTGAAACCCCTCCTCACCACTTTCGTCTAGGGAAAGAAAACTATACCTGAATAAACCTTGAGCTCATGAATGGTACCTCCAAACTAGTCAAAAGGCTCCTCTCTATTGTTGTGTATTCACCATCTTTATCCTAGAAATATGTTTAGTAATTATCCCAATCATATTGAATAATTTACTATTAACTTCTCCAATATGATCAGAAGATTTATTGTTAACTCCTTCAATCTACTCGAAAGAGTTACTAGTAACTCCTCCAAGCAGACCAGAGGATCTCTTTGATAAACGAACGAGCAACCCCCAAGACTAGTAAAACATTATTCCAAGCATTTCTCGAAGGTTTTACTATTAACTCCTCTGAACTACTCGGAGGAGTTACTATTAACTCCTCTGAACTGCTTGAAGGAGTTACTATCAACTCCTCCGACCTACATTTAAAATTGTTCATCTTTCTCAAATAATTTCCCACGTTTTTCATAATCTCAATAGGAAATTGATTGCTATGTGCAAAGAACAACATGTCTTGAATAATTTCTCTATGAATTCAACTAAAAATTTATCATTTTATGCAGGTTCAGACATGTCACCATGAAAGAAAGCAACAATAAAGCTAATGTGATTTGAACCATTCGGCAACTCTAATCAAAAAACATATGCAGAATGTGTTAGGACTGTGTAGGATGATACATCAGAAATTTTAGATAAAGAAGGAGAGATTTTGAAATGGGGGGAAGTCAAATGTTCAAGAAATCAAACTTTTCTATCGTACAGAGGACCCAAGCCAACTTCAGGCATTTATGAACATCATAAAGTCAGGACTCTTCAAGGTAGCAACACATCCAACAATGTTCCCTTGTGCAAATGCTATATCATGGATTTTGAAGAGAATGCGGACATAGACAACATGTATATATTCAATACAAGGAAGGAACCAATACCTTCATTTAGGTCTGATGATATATCCAAATGTTATCACCTAGAGGTTGGAAACAAAAAGTTAGATGGTCAGCTCCTTAGCGAGTTGTATTTCACCCTGAAGGGTTTGTTCCTGACCTGGTATAAAGTGGATAAGAAATTTAAATATCAGGTCAAAGGTCAATATCCAATTACCAATTTATGAATACCATACTAGTATATGGTATCCATGTTGTGCAGGTTATATGGGGAACCAAAGGCAACACAATTTCCTTTGTCTTATCTACCATTAATTTATTTATGTGCAGATGTAGGTGCCTCATTCAATTGGATAGACATATGGTGTGAGAATCTTAAAAGTGAAATTTCAGTTGTTACACGAGCACAATCGGGCATCTTCCCCAATTTTCATATGGCTTCATATCTCATAGATATAATGTGCATATCCCACAAATACCCGAACATGGGATGGATTTGGTTGCTCGCTGACATTTCCATCCATATATACTACAAAGTACTATAGGAGCATAAATATAGATCATATTACCAAAGGATCTTTGAACACTTCCTCGCACCATTGTATGAATTCATTTTTTGCACCTCCCCACCTTGTATGACCAACAAGGCCATATAAGTTATAAGGAAAGTTGGGAATTGGTATCTAATGGAGCATGGTACATATATCAGGATATATGGTGCAACGAAACCACCTCACCTACTTCCTAGGTTTATCCTAGATAAACTTGTGCTCTAGGAAGTATCATACCAAACAATCATACATGGGGTCGGAGGAATGTTGTATAGATTGAAGAAATCGAAATAGCATCCATTGCCTCTTTTCATTGGGGACTACTTCTTTGAAAACACCAAAGAGGCCCAGGAAGAAGTTATAGAAAGAAGAAGGAGTACATCAGAATGCTAGAACCTATGATGAGATTATTTTTAATAAGCGAGGTCAACCAAGAGCCAAGATTGTGGATGAAGAAGATGCAAGAGAGGTGACCATAAAATATGTGGAAAGAGATGAATTTGATACATCTTCCCCCATATCCCCCTCGACACATTCAGACTCTCCAGAAGAAGAAGAAGAAGCACCTACCGAGAAAAATAGGAGGGACAAAGAGAATGATCCAGATTATTTTCGGCACGAAATGAGAGCGGAGATATAACACATGAATATTTAGAGATATTGCAAGAGAGACAACAATATAAC
>CBVK0102236510.1:0-10622 GCA_900067695.1 Picea abies
TTACAACTAGTACAACTGATATTAACTCACTTAACTACACTTATAATTCTGTTACAATTCCAAATCACTCAGTTATGAATGAGATAATAGATTAATATTTATTGTCTAATTTAATGAAGGGAAAACTAAATTAGACACATGTTTCTTGTTGACTTTTCAACACTCTGTCTTAATTCTTATTTTAAATCAAATTTCAAAAGCATGAATAAAATGTAATTGAATATATGCACTAAAAACACAGTAAACTTAGAGTTATATATGGGTGTTATATATGCACTAAAAACACAGTAAAAACTCTAAGTTTACCATGAAGACAAAAACAATATTAAATACACTGCATGTTCATTTATTAACCATCAACAACATAACGAGATCATCATTATACTTCTATTCTACATAAGAAAAAATCATACTAAACTCATTCATTAACTAAGAGCTACAATTGCAATCTAATTCTACGCAAGAAATTACATGACATAAACTAAACTAGCTCTATCTTAACAATTCAAAATGTAATAAGGAAAATGCTTAAAACAAAAATTAAAGCATGACAAAATAAATTGATGAATAAATTAATCAACAACTAACTAAGAAAAATCTAATTAACAATTGAATAGGCAATAAAAACTGAAACTAACCCTATCCATACACAGAAGCCTTGGTTAAAGAAAACATAAACTAAAACTCCGTTCTACTCTATTTTAATTCTTATTTTAAATCAAATTTCAAAAGCATGAATAAAATATAATCTAATATCTACTTTCACACGGGGTTAGTAGATGAATTTGCAAATTCGTCTCTATCTATGAAATCAATGCATATTAACACATGCCTTTATACTAACCTGCAAAAGAACCAAATCACTAAGCTACAACAACAAATTATATAACAGAAGAAAGATAGCAATACATGTACATGAAATGAAAAAGAGATATGTCTAAGCTATGAAATGTACAAACAACACATGGAAGAGTTATCAGATTGCTGGTGGCCCCCCCAGCAAGTCGTGGTCACTCCCTAAAATAACACCATGATCTCAGCAAAAGGAATTCACCATTAAAACACAGAAACACAATTTTGTACAATTCTGGCAATTGAAAAATGCAAAAACAGAGCCAAAATCGTTTTTGGCTCTAACACTTAATTAAGGGAAAACTAAATTAGACACATGTTTCTTGTTGATTTTTCAACAGTTCCCAACAACTCTTCCCAACTACTCGGAGGAGTTCCCGAAAACTCTTCCGAGCTCCTGGGATGATTTCCCTCCAATCACTCTGATAAAGAAAAAGTGTTTGACAAAGTTGAAAAAAATGCCTATGATCTTCCTGGAGGAGTTGTTCAAAAATTCTATGAGCCCACCTATCGCATTTAATGATAATTAATTGGCTTTAATTTATATAAAGAAAACGAGGTTGAGTTTATTTTCAATATGCCATTTTCCTAAATCTAGACACCGGAAAACTGAATAAACACCATTCAAACAAATTGTCCTTCCCATCCATCTACACGTGGCAATGATCAAACTAATAAGTCTACTTCCACATGGTTTTCTCTTTATTGTACAAATTAGGGTTAATTTCTCCCCCCTCCTTCCTCTTGCATGATGGAAAACCTAATTCTCCTTTTCCCCCTATACTATTTCCCTCTACCACTTCGCATATGCGTCCTCATCATTGAATCAATTCCTCTGATAGATAGGAACTAAAGAAATCGAGCATCCCTTGAATGTTCTGACATAGAAGTCTGTAATGTTATCACTTATGTTGATCATTTATTAATAGAAATACTCCTTTCCCGTCCTATTGGTATCATGCAAATACATGATTATTATACATGGGCATGTTTGTAATGTTTATTAATGGATTATGTTATATAATGTGCTAACCTTTTATATTATCACCATATGATTTCTCTACTTGCTTGTTGATAACTTGTCGCAGGTATTAAATTTTGAGTTAAAACCCTCCTTTTTGGTCATTTGTGTGCCTGTACGTGGCTTCCTTTGCATACAGTCACATGTAGAGCTCAATATACGCCCCCTGTGGTTCACACAATAGTGTATACCTCATCGTATACGTGACCTAAACAAAGCCATCCCGCGTACATCGAAATCCACATTTTATGCCCTCAATAACTAAAAAACTGGAACCTAATTCAAAAATGTAATACATTGAATTTGAAGAGGATGAGAAGTAGAGTTGCCTGATCCATACGGTTTGTGATTTCGTTGCCTGATGCTCCCGCGATCACCGTTTGAATCTTGGAGGTATTTTGGTCCAAATTGCACTATTTGGGTAAAAATCAAAATGGTATAGTAATTTTTTATTTTATTACTATTTATAATCTATTTCTACCCACTTTATATAGTTTCACACCATTTTGTTTTACCTAATGGACTAATATAACAGTGGTTTTGAGCTGGATTTTGTAGTTTTGACCCATATTTCTTAAGGATTTCAACGTTATGATTGGTCGTTCGTCACCTCAAGCAGGTATTTTCATAACCTAGAATATAGGATAGGTATCCACTCCATCGTGCATTTTTGAATTATCCTCTAAACACTGCTTTTTATGCCTTAGGTATGAACCCATTTCTTGCGACACAGAACCTTATGTCTACTATAAGTAGTGTCACTAATAAATGGTAGAGACTTACCAAACATGGGTGCCCTATTTAGATCCTCTTTTTCATTTTTTGCCCATGTCGAGTTTTTTCCTTAGGACTGAGAGTCCATTATAGCTTGATACATGACTTTATGATGAACCTCATTTCTCACTCATACACATGCGGCCTTATCTGTCGCGGACTCCCAAAATGAGTCTTAGTTAAGCTCTTTTTCGACTCATCTGAAAACCAAAAATATTTCCAAGTGATTTGTCCCTTTCACACTCGTTAAATTGGATTTGAAAGGTTGTGACTCTTAGTTAATCTCTTTTCCAACTCATTACCAAAAATAGAAAATATCGTCGAGTGAACTTGTCTTTTTCACACTCATAAATTGGATTTCAAAAGATGTCTATTTGGCACAAGTTTATCCTTTTTTCACACCAAGTAGACTAAAAGACATAAAAAAGGACATTTTTTGGCATCAATTTGTGATTGCATCTCATGCCCTCGCTTACAGTATTGAGCCTTTAGCTGGTTCTCTCTTTGCATTATAAATCGTTGCCTAAGCAGTTTTTTCATCCTCAACCAAGAAGAGCCTTGTTTATATCCTTCGCAATTTGAAACCCTATACCCTGAAGGGAACATCACCCCGATTGTCCATCTCCCACATGCATTTCCTTGCATTGAGCATAGGTACGTTCCACTACTGGAACTAGTTTTGCTTACGTGCAACACTTGTTTCCTCCTCTGTATCATAGCATTCATTTGTTATGAAAAATCAAAACAAGACGGGCTGGAAGGGATTACTATATTATATTGGCAGTAGCCGTGTCGCCTTTGAACAAAGCACAAAGTTATTGAGTCCTTGTGTCATCATAATTTTGGTTTTATCATGGCCTTAGGAAGCTGATCTCGTTACAGAGTTTTTTCTACTAAGTAGTTACTCTTCCAGTCCCTATAGAAAACATTATTGATGCCTCCTGCATATAATAGTTACATCATTGAGTCTATGTTGTTAGCGTCTACCATATGTCTCATGCTCTTGTTCAAAGGAAGTCTATCAACTTGTGTTGTCCATTCCTCAAAACTCTTGAATTTTCATGTCATCCATACCCTCAATTCATCTCATAATCACATGATACTATGGTCTTATCATGCACCCTTTCCCTACTTTCATCATTGGTAGGTCACCTTGAACCCAACAGTCGAAATTTCATCATTGGTTGTTGAATGGGTTCTTTCCCTTGTGTTCGATGGAAAGACATCTATTCACACTTTGGGATTCATGCAGTGTCTTGGATGCCATTAGCTTTATTGGTGGTTTCCTCACCTTTGTCAGCAGTTTTCATCATAGGATTCTATTCAAAGGGTCTTTTTCATGTACCGCTTTCATTTGGCACATGCAAACGACACACATGGCCGTTGGTTCGTGAAAATGTTCTTCGTTCGATCTCCACCAAATTATGAAGCTCCTTCTTTGTTCCTCGTGCTAATTGATGAGAGATGACTTAATGCTCTCCTTTCATTGGGTCTCTTTCCATCGACTTCAGCTCATTTATTCTGGACATTGGGACCTATAGTTTTATGATTACCTTGAGGCTTACAGTCGTTAGTGGCAGGCTCTCTCACCATTAACAGATGAGAATACATCAATGTCTCATGATCAATGGATTCCTCAAGTGTTCAACACCGACTCCTATATTCACACTTGTAGGAATGTGCTCGGTGCCTTGATATCTACTTTCATTATTGGTAGGTTGTCTCGCGTTTGTTAACAGTATACCTCAATGACCAGTAATCAAACGATGTCTCATTGTTTTTGACCTCAACTCCTTTATTCACATGATGTAGGCTTGCACCCTTGGTAGATAGTGTAGAAGACTTGAAGACATCACTATGTGGTCGCACTTTCCTAAGTTGTTGCTTCCCTTTCATTGGACCAGCACCTATTTGACTTTAGTAATCATGGGACATCAGTTGTATACAGATATCTTCAGATTGGTTTTGATACTGGTTTTGTTGGGCCTTGTTCATGATTATGACAACTTTTGGCATATAACCGCACTTTTATTTGCCTATTCATGGCCACAGACACTTATTTGGTATATTTTCCACATGGATCTACATTGTATTCTATTGGAAACATGTATGTAAAGTCAACATAGAATGTAATGAGAAACTAGTCTTTCCAACTGGGTTCCCATCACTCCACTTCTGGGTTATTTATAATGTATTTCGTCCATCAGAGATACTCCTCTGATCTCACACATTATGGGGCATCTGTTATAGCAAGATTTTCCTCTCCATTGTTATCTTTCACAAAGGGCCTTTTTCCATTTACCTATGCATACTTGTCATTCCTTTTTGATAAATCCAAAGCTAAAAATACATATTTTTCCACATATACGTGACTTATCTACTACACAACATGCGTATATGTGGGTTGCTCCACTAAAACCCGTGTACATCAGGATTTGTGCACAAAAATACAAAATGAAGTTGGGTTTCCATATCACGACAGGAGATCTCTGATCCTTGAACTTCCATATACTGGAAACGTTTTGACTCGGACCTTTAGTTGCATTTTGAAGGCCAAAAGATCACAATTCCGAGCTGTGGAAAAGGGGAGAAAGCATTCAACTTTGAGAGAAAAGTTACTCTTGAGAAATTACTTCATATTGAGTCTGCATCCCTTTGTTCCTCAAGTTTGAACACAGTGTTCAACCCCCAAGCTCTTTTCCTATTGTTGAGAGAACCTCATTGTGTCCCTTCTATGAGCTTGCCTTTGGTGGAGGATTGAAGTGGTGGAGGCCCAGTTGGAAGGAACTTGGTTTCTTGGTTTCAAGCCATGTTGACATAGAAGTCTGTAATGTTATCACCTCTACTGATCATTTATTAATAGAAATACTCATTTCCCATCCTATTGGTATCATGCAAATATATGATTATTATCCATGGGCATGTTTGTAATGTTTATTAATGGATTATGCTATCTAATGTGCTAACCTTTTATATTATCATCATATACTTTCTCTACTTGCTTGTTGATAACTTGTCGTAGGTATAAAGTTTTGAGTCGAAGTGCTCAACAATGGACATCTTCAAACATTGGAACGAGGTAAGCCTCTTTCTTATCTCGCTTGCACATTGGTTTATATAGCATATGTTGGAATTGAGTAGATTTCTGCAATCATACCTGTCTGTTTTGGTTTACCTTGGCCATAGAGAGTTTTCCCTCGTAACACTCATAGGAGTTACTAGTAAATCCTCCAAGCAGACTAAAGGATTTCTTTGATAAACGACCGAGAAATGCCAAAGACTAGTAAAAAAATATTTTGAGTATTGCTCAGAGGAGTTACTATTAACTCCTCTGAACTGCTCGAAGGAGTTACTATTAACTCCTTTGATTTTCTTGGAGGAGTTACTATTAACTCCTCTGAACTGTTCGGAGGAGTTACTATTAACCCCTTCGAACCGCTTAGAGGAGTTACTATCAACTCCTCCGACCTGCATTTAAAATTGTTCATCTTTCTCAAAGAATTGGCCAGCTTAGACCGGAAGAGCACCTGTCTCTTCTACTGATCATTTATTAATAGAAATACTCATTTCCCATCCTATTGGTATCATGCAAATATATGATTATTATCCATGGNNATGTTTGTAATGTTTATTAATGGATTATGCTATCTAATGTGCTAACCTTTTATATTATCATCATATGCTTTCTCTACTTGCTTGTTGATAACTTGTCGCAGGTATAAAGTTTTGAGTCGAAGTGCTCAACAATGGACATCTTCAAACGTTGGAACGAGGTAAGCCTCTTTCTTATCTCGCTTGCACATTGGTTTATATAGCATATGTTGGAATTGAGTAGATTTCTGCAATCATACCTGTCTGTTTTGGTTTACCTTGGCCATAGAGAGTTTTCCCTCGTAACACTCGGAGGAGTTACTAGTAAATCCTCCAAGCAGACTAAAGGATTTCTTTGATAAACGACCGAGAAATGCCAAAGACTAGTAAAAAAATATTTTGAGTATTGCTCAGAGGAGTTACTATTAACTCCTCTGAACTGCTCGGAGGAGTTACTATTAACTCCTTTGATTTTCTTGGAGGAGTTACTATTAACTCCTCTAAACTATTCGGAGGAGTTACTATTAACCCCTTCAAACCACTTAGAGGAGTTACTATCAACTCCTCCGACCTGCATTTAAAATTGTTCATCTTTCTCAAAGAATTGGCCAGGTTTTTCACAATCTCAGTAGGAAATTGATTTCTATATGAAAATAACAACATGTCATGAATAAGTTCTCTATGAATTTTTTCTAATGACAAGCTACAAATTTATCATTTTATGCAGGTTCATACATGTCACCATGAAAGAAAGAAGCAATAATGCTAACGGGAGTTGAACCATATGGAATCTCTCAACACACAACAGATGTGGAAAGTCTCAGGACTATGTACGACGATACATCATGAATTTTAGATAAATAAGGAGAGATTTTGAAATGCGGGGAAGTTTATCACATGTTCAAGAAATCAAAATTTTCTATAGAAGAGGAGGACCCAAGCGAGCTTCAGGCAATTAGGAACATCATAAAGTTGGGAATCTTTAGGGTAGAAACACATCCAGCAATGTTCCCTTATGCAGATGATATATCATGTATTTTGAAGAATGTATACATAGACAATAGGTATATATTCAATACAAGGAAGGAGCCAATAGCTTCATTCGGGCTTGATGATCTAGCCAAATGTTATCACCTAGAGGTTGGAAACAAAAATATAGACGATCAGATCCTTAGCGAGTTGGAGCTCACCCTGAAGGATTTTTTCACCACCTGGTATAAAGAAGATAAGAAATTTAAATATCAGGTCAAAGTTCGATATCCAACTACCAATTTAAGAAGACCATACCAGTATATGGTAGCCATGTTGTGCAAGTTATATGGGTAACCAAACGCAACACAATTTCCTCTGTCTTATCTACCATTAATTTATTTCTATGCAGATGTAGGTGTTTCATTCAATTGGGTAGACATATTGTTTGAGAATCTTAAAAATGCAATTTTACCCGTTACACGAGCACAACTGGGCATCTTCCCTAGTTTCCATACGACTTCATATCTCCTAGATATAATGTGCATAGCCCACAAATACCCGAACATCAGATGGAGTTGGTTGCTCATTGATGCCGCCATCCATATATATCGAAAATTACTCTCGGAGCTCAAATACCGAGCACATTACCAAAGGATATGTGAACAATTCCTTGCACAATTATATGAATTCATTTTTTGCACCTCGCCATCATGTATGACCGCCAAGGCCATAACAGTTATAAGGAAAATTTGGGATTGGTATCTAATGGAGAATGGTACATATATCAGGATATATGGTGCAATGAAACTGCCTCACCTACTTTTTAGGTTCATCCCAGATAAACTTGTGCTCGAGAAAGTAGCATATCATACAATCATACATGGAGTCAGAGGAATGTTATATAGATTGAAGAAATCCATCTGGCCTCCATTGCCTCTTTTCATTGCAAACTACTTCATTGATAACACCAAACAAGCCCAAGAAGAAGTAGACATCTTTCTCTCCTATCATTTTGGAGAAGAACGATTAAGGAGACACAATCCCAAGAACATTGTCAAAGAGCATATTCATAGCATGAGACTCCCTTAGGAATACATCACTGAGTTCTAGGAAGAAGAAGGAGTACATTAGAACGCCAGAACCTATGATGGGGTTATTTTTAATAGGTGAGGTCAACAAAGAGTTAGGATTTTAGATGAAGAAGCTGCAAGAGAGGCAGCCAAAAAATATGTGGAAAGAGATGAATATGAGAGATCTCCCCCTATATCCCTCTCGACACAATCAGGATCTTCAGAAGAAGAAGAAGAAGAAGCACCTACCAAGAAAAAGAGGAGGGAGAAAGATAAAGTATTGAATAAGAAAATGATTCTAAAAAGAAGAAAAAGTTGGAATATGACAAAGAAAGAACCATTGTATAAAGTGAAGCAAGAGAAGAAGCGGAAGCCAAAGAAAAATTCGTTGTTGAGAAGGAAATGGATTTGGTTGAAGCATCAAGAATAGCGATAGAATTAGTAGCAAAAGAAGTAGAAGATAACGCTACTGAAGAAGAAAGGAAGAAGAAGAAAGTAGAGGATAAATAAGGAGACACACATCCAATGGACTTGGATGTCCCTGGAACATCCACCATAGGTACAGAAACATAAAAAACAAGTAGTGTGTTAGGTCTTGGGCCGTGGGAACCTTTTCGGTCAACTGAGATAGTAGACATCCGAATTTTTACGTACAATATAAAAATGGGTCAGATCATATAAGAAAGGGTTAAGAAGGTTCCAATAGCAAAGGGAGCTCCTCTATCAATAGTAAGTCAAGTTCCCATCATAGGAGATGTTAGGGAAAACCCTATGGCAACAACAAGAGAAGGATTTTCATTCATGGATGCAACTGTAGATAACATGAAAAGGTTGTGCCAACAAAACAAGGAAAAGGAACTAAAGATCAAAGAGTTATAAGAGAATCTCCAAAAAGTAAGGATAGATGAGAGAAGTCTTATTAGTTTTAAATCCAACGCAGGAAAATTGAGAAATGAGTTGGAATATGTGATCATCGATATGTACGTGAACCTGCATCTTTTTCAAAATGTAGTTGCAATAGTGATTGAACAAAACAACAAGATACAGATGCAGTTGACGCAATACAACACTATCCAGGAGGGTATATTTGATATTGATACTTGGACGGAAGAAAATCGTAATGCGCCTCCAGAATTATACATACCTTTGAAATCAATGAGGAAGATAGATTTGTATGCGCTGGATCATTGCCAACAAGTAGGGAAACGAGCAGAAAAAGAAGTGACCAAAGAAATAGGAATTTTCCTTAGAACTCACAAAGTTTCTCAAGAGTTGATAAGACATGGTCATCTCCCAATGATAGACGAACTTGGGAAGAACTTAGTCATGGAGGAATTAGTGAATGTAGTCTAGGAAAGTACAAGCAAAAGAAGACAATTGGTTGAAACATCAACTTTCGTATCAATCAATCTTATTGATCAACCTTTGATACAACCAACAAATCTCAATACTATGATACAATCTTACATGACAAAATTGGAAAAAGATATGAGCACCTTGGATGATAGCGTGGTCATTATTGAAGCAATGTTGGAGCAGCTATCTTACAGGAGGATTCAAGAATTGTGTAATCAACTTGAAGTTTGGAAAGCCTATCTCTAGAGAAAAATACCATATGATAAGGACAAACCATTGTTTTCTCTTTCGTCCTTTTCCTAATTATCTCAAATTAGGACAAACCATTGTTTTCTCTTTCGTCCTTTTCCTAATTATCTCAAATTTTGTCATTTTGTGCCACCTGCCATGAGAAAAGGGAATGTGAATAGCTTCGTAACTACTCCTTCAAGAAGAAGGTGAAAAGACAAATAGGAGTCACCATTATTTGTATAAAGTAGATTAGAAACTATGGAAAAAGGATTTCATTAAGAGACTTTTGTCTTTTCAAGCATTGTATAGACCCAAGAACTGTTTCAAGAACTTACACAATGTTAATGAATATTGAGAAGCCCTCAGGGCGAGTATTTTTAGAATAAATTATGTGTAGAAACTTATCGAAGTTTTGAACTACTTCAAGTGATGATGTTTGTTGTTTCTATGGACTGTACGAATGCTTTGTTTTCTATAGACTAATTCCTATGCAATCTAAATTACATTTTTGCAGCAATGGTATTTCTTTGAATATTTCCATGTCTTGAGTTTCGTGAGTTGTTACAGTATATTTTAATGTAATCTGGACTAATATAGTTATATATTCACATGTGTTATTGCTTCCAATATTTCTATTTTTATACAACTAATTGTGTTAAAGTAGTTTTAATATTTGGTTGCATTATAACTCATTGATTAATTCAGTTTTTCTCCTAGCTAGGATAGATTAACATAGATTAGTGATAGGTTAGTTT
>CBVK0102236558.1:0-19700 GCA_900067695.1 Picea abies
ACCTTGTTTCCTTTTTAAAGCACCAAATTCAGTAATGTAGTATAAGTAGTATTTCTTATCTCCCCAATGTCTTAAAAAGGTGTCATCCAAATCATCAATATCAACAATTGAATTAGGTGGAAATCTCTTGAACCATTTTCTTGCTTCACCATCTAAACTCTACACAAACAGCCTCATCCAAACATTTGCATGCTCTACATTAAAATTGTCTGCAAAACTGTAGAAAGAATTTAAATGCTCTCCAACAGTAACTCATCCTTCTCCATTGAATCTTGACAAATATTTCATATAATCATTTTGTGGAAAATCATATAGAACTTGTGGCGGGTTTAGTGGTGCATATATGGATGTAACAATTACATCCATTCTATTTACAGCCATATTTGCTATCTTTGGTGTTTGAACTTTAGGAGTAAGCAAAATTGGTGATGTAGAAAGAGAAACTATCCCTTGTGTGTAGCAACTTAGCCATGCTGATAGTAATTCTTGATCTTCAGAAAGCAAAGGTTTCTTTTCTGGAATAGAGCAGGATGATGGTCCCAGAAAAAGAGGGTTTTCAAAAGAGGAATAATGTGGTTTATTTTTTTCAGAAGAGAAAGACTGAGATGATGAAGAGAGTGTTTATAGTTCACTTTTAATATCTTTTCTGTAATCTCTCAAAGATTCAGCTACAAATAAAGTATTTCTTGTTCCTGTTCAATGAGATCAACAAACAACTTCCATTGATTTAGATTTAGTTCTGAAACAGTTGAAGGAAAGGAAACTATAACAGGCTCAATGACAGTCTTAATTTCACTTTCATGAATCACTTCTTCATTTGATTGGAGTTTGATAATTTCATAATACTGTCCTTGAGATTTGATTGAAGGCAATTTTCCCTTTAAGAGAGAAGACTATCCATGAATGATTTTAGGTTTTCTTAATAATTTTTCAGGGTCTGGTACTGCTGCAACAGGCTCTGGGTCTGGGTTTTTTCTGGTAACTGGTTTCTTTGTAGATGATGAGGAATTTGGAGTTTTAGGTCCTTTGACTTCTCTTTTGGGAGCTAGATTTATCACAGAGAAGTCGCCAGGTGAAAAATCACAGTCTCATGTAATTATCCAAAATCTTGTTGACCATCAATATTTGAATCTAATCTTGTCATTCTCCCAAGGAAAATATCTTCATTCCTTCGTCCCCGGCAACAGTGCAAAAATATGTTATTCCCTAAAGTTTCACTTGACTATGAGAGGGAAATCTAGGGCATCACCAGGTTATTGCAATAATATTTTAAGGGTTTTATGAATTAGTTTTTAAGGATGGTTGAAAGTTGGTTCAAGGTTTCAAGGTAAACACAAGGTTCGAAATAAAGCCAAGAGATATCCCACTGATTTGTTAAAGGGTATCCACATAAATAGATCAGAAAAATAAAAGAAACTAAAGAGAGGAAATATGGAAATATTCAATTTGTCAACCCCATATGGATTTCTTATTTCAAAATGTAATTTAGAAACAAGAACATGTGTTAGAAATCAAATCTTGATAATAAACAATAACAGTGAAATCTTCACTGTATTAATTAAGACCAAGAGAACAATGCATTGCAACTGAAAAATGATCTCAACAAGAAAAGAAGTAGAACATGAAATGAGAGAAAATCTTACCATCAACATGTCTTTTCCATTGAGTATCATTGTGGAATAAAATTGTCTTACAAAGATTTCAAAAAAGGTCCCTGAAATCCCAACCTTTCAACCTTAATAAAGTCTTCCATCTGTCTATTTAAACTATACAAAATATGACTACATATCTTATTTTCTAGTATGCAGTTAGTAACAGGATCTGGTCAATGTCTATCTTCTAGAAGGATCATCTCAAACGAGCACTTACATTGCCAATATAGTAAACAACTCACCAGCTTAACCCAAAATGATTTTACAACAACTTATCAAATCCCACAAAATTTGGGATTAATATTGACTGAGTTATCCATTCGAATTATCAACATCCATTAGGTCAAAATCAAATTGATCTTTTACTCCTTGAGTAAATAGAATCAAAACTTTCAAAACTTTGCATGAAGGGACTTCATAAGGCTATCATGATATAATGATTGCACTGGCTTTGGTATTCCTTTGCTTCAGCTTGGTTGTGAGCAAAATATTGTGCCAATACAATTTGAAATTAGATTCTCGCAGCTCCCTGAGTAGTGCCTTTTGTTCCTTTTTATTTTTCTTGAAACCCTGTATCTTCTCTTGTTGTCTGGCATTCCATTGCTCCACCTAAGATTTTTCTTTCTTTAATTGCTTCACCATTTTCTGTAGCTCCTTAATATTGTCTTTATCACTTCTAACTTTAACTTTAAATTCTAGAAATTCTTCTACAGGTGCAGGTTTGTTCAAGTCTACAGCAGCCCAAGGTTTTCTCAATTTGATCTGGTATCTAGAAGATAAACCTGAGCTATGAGATTCATCATCAATACTATCTGAGTCCATGGCCTTTGGAATATCTGGAATCTGATCTAGATTTGTAGAATTATAGTCTTTGTCATTAGAAACCCCACCTGTACCTTTAAACACAACTTCTGCTTTTGATGATCTTGTGGTTTCTCTTTTCATAGGTCTCGTAGAGTACTGAGCAACATGTTTTCCTTTTCTTTGTGTATTCCCCAAGTTCTTAATTTCTTTCTCATTCCTATGCAAAGGAGGTATCTCTGCCTATTCATTCATGCCTGCTTTAGAATATTCATAAATATCCTCTATGACTATAAGTTTCTCTTTTTTTATGGATGGATAAAACATAGCCTTAGAGTTTAACCTGAATGTATTGACAACCTTAGTGGAATTTATCCTAGGGTATTTAGGCACAAGTGTAGGTTTCTTCCTCTATTTTGTTCCCTTGGCACTTTTCTTAATTGTCTATTTATGTTTATGCTTGACTGTGGATTGAATTGGGTTTACATTATAATCTTCATCCACATCTACTTCCATCTTTATCTCTAGATCAAGAAACATATCAATATCTGCATCATGTTTTGATCTCTTACCTCTATTGGTGGTAGCTTCTTCCTGACCTTTACCTACAGGCGCATCCCCAATGACATGCTGAGTTTGCATCTTCCTTTTGTTGGCCCTTGTTACCCTAGTTGCAAATGTTTCTTCTTTAATTGGGGACTCATTAACTGTACCAATCTGTTTCTGTTTAGCTGATTTATTTCCTTTGGCATTTTTAGATTTGCTTGACTGTGGATCATTTCCTAAATATTGAATTAGCCAATCCTAGGGTCTATGGACTTCATTTAAAGAGGATATGACCAATGTCTTTATTAAAACTTGGTGAAAAAGACTACCTTTGGTTGTAGCAGGATGGGACTACACCCTTTTGGACATTTTAGATAAAATCTTCAACACGAAATAGGGTAAGTTGAGAGGGTAATCTCTATTAATGTGCATTAATAGTCTGATATGATAAATGTAAACTAGTGAAAACCATTAATGTGCATTAATAGTCTGATATGATAAATGTAAACTAGTGAAAACCTACCCTCACATGTAATATACATGTGGATGATTATCAAAGCAGTATGTCATTCCTTTCTGATCCAACTCCCTTTTTCCAATTAGGGTTCTGTTTTTCTGGTATGAAGAATTGATTCACGAACTCCATAACAACATTATCTTTCTTCCACCACCTTTCTCCACCAATTGGAAATTTGCAGGCTCTTGCAATTGAGTGTTCAGTCACCATCATCAGTAATTTCCCAATTACAACTTCAAAACCATCAAATTTCTGTGCAAAGATCATTGAGACATGTTCATCGTGTCCCTGGAAGGTTGTGAAAAACTCAAACCAACCTACATATTTAAACCTATGCGCCATTTGTGGGTAGGATTCAATAAATTGTGTGCCCTCAGGTTCCAATCTAATGATATGTCTTCTCTTATTCAATGTCATGCTATTGGTATAGTTCTGTAAACATATTTGTGCAGTTTGTAACTAAGAATTTTTAAACTTGTGATTGTTAGAATCCAAAAATCCCTTTTTTTTCCAATTCAATCTCTGCACACGATATCTGATACATTAGAATAACAGGTGATAGTTTCTTTTAATAATATCGAGACATGTTTTATTTGATCTAGGTCAAGCTGGTACAACTTGATCCCTTTCATATGATGGTTAAAACTGCAACATCAACTCGAGAAAATATCGTGGAGAGGCATGCAGATCCTCTAATCATGATTTGTGCAATTATGATGTGATCAGGGTTAGGTGGCGCATGTCAAAATGTCATTATCCTTAGCGTTGCAGGAATAACATTATTCCTGTAGCGCCATTCATTATTTGGAAAAATTTTGAAAATTCAAAAATGAAATAGACAAGTGATGTGACAAGATCAATCAAATCAAATCCTAAACCTTCAAAAACTTAAGAAAATCATTTTAAAGTGAAAAAATGCAAAACATGACAAATCAAACCAAGGGGTAAAAGTCAAACTTCAAGCAACAAAGTATAAGCAGGGAGGATTTAAGATTAGGGATACTCACTTAATCAAGAACAAAGTTAGAGACGAACAGATCTCGTCTTAGAGCCCATATGGGTTGTCCAATCATCTTATTCGCATGACGACCTCGACGATACTTTACCCTCAGATGAAGCCATCATAGAGGCCATGTATGGTGCATATAGGTCTTGGGATGACCTTCATCATAGATCTTATTTTCTCCCAGGGATTGAATGGATTGAATAGGATGAGTGTAGGTCCACCTTGAGTGAGATGTTTGGTCACATCGTGATTCGTGGTTCCGTTAGATACGCATGGTGTATATGTCAAAGAAAACATGGATAATATTTCTCCCACTGTCATGATCGACATCTCTCGAACCCCTAGTATAATTTAAAATGTACATATTGGTGCAGATTGTTCGCCTAAAGAAATTCAAAACTACATCAATCTCTTCAAAGATTTATGAGATGTATTTGCTTGGTCATATGAAGAGATGCTAGTGATCGACCCCAATATTTTCGAACATGAAACTAAAACTTATATGAATTCTAAACGTGTTTGACAAAGACTTGGAGTTGTAAATCCTAGGAAGGCCCCTGCTATTAAGGTATAAGTGGAGAATTTGTTCAACACTGGCTTCATCTACCTGGTTCCTATAAATGAATTGGTGTCCAGCCTCGTTCTTGTGGATAAGAAGCAATGAACCATCCACATATGTATGGATTTTAGGGACCTGAACAAATCTTGTCCTAAAGATAATTTCCCCACTCCTTTCATTGATCAGATTATTGATTAGTGTGTGGGAAGTGAAGTATTTTGTTTTATGGACGGATTTTCAGTTTATAATCAAATTCAAATTAAACCCATGAATAAACCCATGAATAAACCCAAGATGGAGTTTATTTTCCCTTGGGGTACCTTTGCATATTGAAAAATTACTTTTAGTCTTAAAAACATTGGAGCAACCTTCCAACACTCCATGGCCTTTGTGTTTCATGATCTTAAACACATTGTCGAAGCCTATTTAGATGATCTCGTTGCTCACTCTCGAAAGAGGGTTGATAATTTGACTCACCTTCAACTTGTATTTGAGAGATGTTGTTATTATCGCATTCGGTTGAACCCTCACAAATGCATCTTTTGTGTTAGGTCTGACCACATTTTGGGTTTCATAGTTTTTAAGCATGGGATCATAGTGGATCCTATGAATGTTGAGGCAATACTCTGATTGCCTCCCCTATGTAATATTCGACAACTTCAGGGTTTACAGGGGAAGGATAACATCCAGCGTCGTTTTGTAGCAAACTATTTCAGTATAACTAAGGGTTGCATGCATATTTTGAAGAAATACACTCGATTCATATGGGATGAGTGAGCCCAGGAATCCTTCAATGATCTTAATAAATCCCTAGTATCGACGCCTCTCTTGAAGCCCCCAGACTATAGTAGAGATTTCATTCTTTATATTTCCACATCCAATGGGACAATTGGTATGGTTCTAGTTCAGGAGGATGATGAGCTCCATGAGCATGTTATCTATTATGTTATCTGAAATATAATTGGTCCTAAACTTAAGTATTGACACATAGATAAGCTAGCCTTAGCAGTCGTGCATGTGGTTCATCGATTACGTCATTATATCTTACTATGAAAGACTACCATAGTTGTGGATATCAATCCATTTCAATATTTCCTTACACAGTGTATCATAGGGGGGAAGTACAATAAATGGATTGTGATTCTACAGGAATTTGATTTTCATTTCTTCTGTGAAATCCAATAAGTCGCTAGTTCTTGCAGAACTGATGTTAGACTTCCCTAGGCAGGATGAGGACATTTTTCATGATGATTCATTCAGAGATGAACACATATTCCTTATCTTGTCTTCGGATCCCTAGTACGAGGATATTTTAATCTACATTCAAACCCTGAAGCTTCCTCAGCATCTTTCGAGAGATGATCGATGGCATATACGCCATCAGAAAAAAAACTACATCATTATCGGTGATACATTATATCGTTGAGGGGTGGATAATATTTTGCATCGTTGTTTGACTCATGAAGAGGTGGAATTTGTTCTCAATGACTGCCACAGTGGGGCATGTGGTGGTCACTTATCTAGGCTTGTGACATCCCAAAAAATATTGCGAGCCAATTATGTTTTGCTATGAATTTTTAAAGATTGCATTGAAACGGTCAAGAAGTGTCACCCTTGCTAGGTGTTCACTCGTAAGATGCACTTGCACCCTGCCCTTCTACACCCAGTCATTATCGTTGGTCCCTTCACTAAGTGGGGAGTGGATTTCATGGATAGAAACTTAGCCTTGGTTGGGGGGCATCATCACATTATTATGGTCGTGGATTATTTCAATAAATGGGCTAAGGCCATGCCTACTATTAAATATAACGATGAGACTACGGCATTTTTCGTATTCAATCATATTATAGCTCGGTTTGGAATCCTGAAGGAAATTTTCACTGATCATGGAAGTCACTTCCAGAATAAAGTGATGACAGAGTTAGCATCTAGATTGGGTTTTAAACATGACCATTTGTCACCGTACTATCCCCAGCCAAATGGACAAGTAGAGGCCGTGAATAAATTTGTTAACACCATTTTGCAAAAGACTGTCAGGAAAAGTAAATCTAACTGGCATGTGATGCTTTACCCTATACCATGGGCATATCGAACCACGGTAAAGACTTCCATTGTTTTCTCACTATTTCAATTAGTTCATGGGGTGGAGTTGATTCTTCCTGTTGAATGCGAAAGCCCTTCTCTCAATTTGGAAATAGAGATCCTACCTTACACGACTGATCTCAAAGAATGCCTTGTACACCTAGATCAGATCCACTACATCCATCGAGGCAAATAAACAATGTGTTAAGGCCCAATATGACAAGTTTGTCCATCCTCAGTTGTACGTTGAGGGTGACTTGGTCCTTCTCTATGACCAAGCTAAAGAACCATTAGGGGCAGGAAATTTTAATCCCATGTGGCACGTTCCTTACATCGTGTGATGTATCCTTGAAAAAGGAGCCTACAAATTAGAAGATTATGAAGGGAATTTATTGGATGAGCCCAGAAATGAACTCTATCTTAAACGATATTATGCTTGAGCCTCTGAGCTCGAGCATGGCCTTTTTATACTAATGTATGTTAGTGTATATATTTCACTTTTTATTTCTAGTGTCGACAACTTGCTTATTGACTTTTCCCTTGGTTGGAAGATGTCAATGGAATCGTTGGTGCTCTTAGGATTCATGTATGATTCCAATCGTCATACTCGTAACATGGTTTCCGCCGCTTGGGTTATCTATTCACCTAAGGGACAACTGGTGTCTTCAAGTGGCGTTTGTCTAGCACCATCAACGAACAATGTGGTTGAGTATAGCACAATTATAGAGTTATTGTGTGACGCCATTTCATATGGTGTTTGGTCTTTAGAAGTTCGCTTGGATTCCTAGTTAGTTGTATGTCAATTGATCGACAGTTATCAGGTCCGAGATCCTACTCTACTCCAATGTTTCCTTCGGGTACGACTTTTAGAACGACATTTTCATTTTATTACTTACAATCATGTACATAGAAGTTTTAATCAAGTATCTGATGCATATGCTAATTACATTTTAGATTGGAATTTGTCACATAACTAAGGAATGAAAACATACATTAATACATCCATTATAAGATATGCAAGTAAATCCAAAGACCAAAATATTTTTTTATATATATTTCAAAAAAAAAATGTGGTGTCATATTACAAAATGGGGCTTGTAGCCCTAGAATACATATATGTCTAGTACATCATATAAACACGACATCGATACCTGAAATCTTGGGTGTGTGTCATGATAACACACTATGGAATTTGCGAGATGCTGGAAGAGTCTCCCCATGCACGGGGTACACCCACCACTTGTTGTTGCATCACCTCTGGCAAATCCTCCACTTGCACCATAGGAACCCGGTGTGTCAAATGAGAGAGGTTTCCCTGCACATTTTGGAGGAATATCTCTGCATCCTCACCTACCATCTCATCTCCTCAGCCTCTACATCAATGTCGTGGATATCCCTCTAGTAATCGTGGAACTACATCTGCGTCAAAGAAATAACCATTAATACATGATACCATACAAAAATATTTGTGTTTTTTGTTTACCTCTATCAAATTGAAAAAACACAAAAAAATGAAGTATATAAAATCAATGCTCACTGATCTCTCTGAAGGTGGATCCCGATGGTAATGGAATATCTCAGTCTCCTCGGTAGTCTATCCCCTCATAGAAGTAGTCATCGATCAAAATGATTTATCATCGCCACCAGTGGAATAACTCATTGTTGTAGGGGGTTGGCACCCTACCACCTCCTAGCCACTGCATCACATCGGTCCACTATGACATGGTTGGATCGTGTACATCATGTGGAGTAATATTTACTATCGGGCTTAGAGATGGAACTCTCTCAAAGAAAAAAATACACAGTATGGATGCGAACCCAAAGTTACTCATCCTACCGAGTTTGCAATCTATCAACTGGCTCTTCATATTCGCCAGTAGTGAGGTGCACCAATCATAAATCGTGGGTCTCAAACACTCCACGGCATAGAACATGAGCGGCCTTGAATCCTAATGCAATGAGGTAGATCCTGATATACATGTGTTCTAGGATGATGATCTTGAAACTTGGGCTCTCAATAGACCTAATAGGGAGTTGGCTCCCCACTTTCTATGTACCTACAATGCAGTAGGTGGTGATGTACTCCTCCATAGTCTGCCCACCTCTAGCCCCTTGGGATTTGAGATTCACCACCTCACCTTGGAAAGATAATCATGTTATGAAGTAGATATCTTCCACTTCAATCCTCAATGGTTGACCGTGAAGGTTGAATGACTCAGTCTCTAGATCCCAATAGTTTATCAGTGTCTCGAGAAACCTCACTTGGGCCCTCATCCATTTTATGGACCAAAACTTATAGAGCCCACATCTATGCAATGCATTTTGGGCCCTTAAATCTCTTTCTAATGTTGCATCAACCTCTTCATGCTCCCTTTCCCTCCATTCAATCACCATCCTGCATAGGAAACATCAATTTTTGAATTAAATTCTTCAAAAAACTTGCTCACAAAGTTGTATGTAGGCTACCCTTATGAAAGTCGTGTATAGGGCATCATATACATGGCAAGGATTTATCTTTCATGTCTACATGAGGTCGTGTATGCGACCTGATGAACTACATCCCACTTACACCCTAGTTTCTAAATTACGACCTCTTATACTCAAAATCTCGGCACTAAAACTAGAAATTTAACCATTGAAATGAAAGAGGATGGCATGGGTACTTACTTGGTCTAGTTAGTTTGAAATTTTGTTGATCGTAGATCCCATAATTGTCGATGGAAGATCATGGGTAAAATGGCCTAAAATGCACTATGTGGGTGAAAAGACTCAAATGATATGGTAAATGTCATGTTTTTTACTATTTGTAAAAAAATTCCATCCACTTTCTATAGTTTTTTACCTTGTATTTCATATTTTTGAAACCAAGTGAACTAATTGAGAAATAGAAGAACTGTTTTGAAGTAGGTTTTTCTAGGGTTTCGTAGATTTCTATCATTCTTCAACTCGTTTGTGCCTCTGGAAGGTATTTTCCATCACTGGCATATAGGGTAGGTTTTCACCGTTCTTTGCATTGTTGCAGTATCTTATGACCATGATTCATATGCCCTAAGTTCGAACCCATTTGGAAGCGACGCAGAACCTTATTTCTGCTACTAGAAGTGTCATTATTAAGTGGTAGAGACTTACCAAACATGGGTACCCTAGTTATAACACTTTTGTCATTTGACGCCCATGCAAAAAATACTCCATATGTATGGGAGTCTCTTATAGTCCCGATATGACATTGCATTCAAACCTTATTGATCTTAATCAATCTAATTCTAACCACTACTTATGGGACTCCCGCCAAGTCTGAGTTAATCTCTTTTCTGACTCCCAAAAAAATGAAAAAGATTGTCGAGTGAACTTGTCTCTTTCACGCTCATTAAATGGCTTTGAAAGGACATATGTTTTGGTATAATTTTAACCCTTTTCTAGACCAAATAGACTACTTACGAAAAATTAATACTCTAGTCACCATTGGATAGAAGTGTTCTCTTGGGTATTATGTTATACTTTTTCGGTCCTAGGGGAATAATTTTACAAAAAAGGACATTTGTGAGTTAAGTTGTAATTGCATCCCATTATCCTTCTTGCATTGTTGAGACTAATGTCGGCTCCCTCTTTCTCGTTATAAGCCATTTTTCCCTAGAAATTATCAGCATTAGCCAAGCAGTGCATTTTATATATCCTTTGCAGCTTAACATCGCTTTACCCGTAGAGGAAACATCCCCCAGAGTGTCCATGTCCCGCATGCATTTTCCTGCAATGAGAATAGATATGTTCCACTGCTCGGAACTAGTTTCTTACTCATGACACTCGTTTCCTCTCATGTATCATAGAATTTCTTTGCCTATGAAAAAATAAAAAAATGGGCGGGAAAAGAATATAATCTCCTATCGGCAACAGTTGCGTCGCCTTTGAACATAGAAAAAATTCTTGAGTCCATTTCATCCAAGTTTTGGGTTTAGCATGACCTTAGGAAGTTGACCTCATTACTTATAGTATACTCCTCCAACTAGTTACTCTTCCAGTCCCTATGCAGAGTTTGTTGATGCCTCCTATGTCACAAACTTTTGTCAATGATCAGTGTTAAGTCTATGTTTCCTGAGTTATTCCTATGTCTCATGCTCTGGTTCAAAGGAAGTCTAAGATTGTGTTGGCCATTCCTCAAAATTCATTGACTTTACATGTCAGCCATCCCCTTACAAGTGAACCTTAGAATCACATGAAGTTGGTGTCTTACCTTGCACCCTAAGCCTACTTTCATCATTGGTAGTTGTCCTTTAACCCAGCAAATGACATCTCTCCAATTGTCTTTGACTGGGGGGTTTCCCTTGTGTTCGATGGTAAGAAATCTATTCACACATTGGGATTCATGTAGTGTCTTGGATTCCATTAGACCCTATTGGTGGTTTCCTCTCCTTTGTCAGCAATTTTCATTATTGGCTGCTAGTCAGAGGGTCTATAAATTCATGTACTACTTTCATCGGGTCCACTCAAGAGATGTACATGGTCACTGGTTCATGAACATCCTATTCATCTGAGCTCTTCCTAATCATCAAGCTATTGCTTTGGACCTCGTGCTAGATGATGAGATATTCCTTAATGCTCTCCTTTCAGCAGGTCTCCGTCCATCGACTTCATCTCATCTATTCTGAAATTGAGATCTAGAGTTATATGAGTACTTAGAGGCTTGCAGTCATCAGTGGTAGGTTCTCCCTCCATTGACAGTTGGGAATACATTAATGTCTCCTGATCGGTGGATTCTTCAAGTGTTTGACCTCAACACCCTTATTCACACTTTTGGAATGTACTTGGTGCCTTGACACCTACTTTCATTATTGGTGGGTTGTCTCGCGTTTGTTAACGTTATACCTCAATGATCGGTAATCAAACGAAATATCATTATGTTCGACTCCAACCCCTTTATTCACATGATGTATACTTGCACCTTCGGAGGATAGAGTAGAAGACCTCCAGCTCACAGTAGTGGATCTCATATCTATTGTTGTCTTTCATCAAACCAGTACCTATATGACTTCAGTGATCGTGGAAGATCATATTGTACTCCATTGTATACAGATATCTTCAGTTCATTTTGAGACTGGACTCCATTCTGTCTTGTTTGTGACTATGACAACCTATGGCATGTGTCCACATTGTATTTCCTATGCATGGCCATGAACAGCTATTTGATATATATATCCACATGGATTTGCAGTGTAATTCAGTTTAGCATCCATGTGTACAGAGTCAAGATGAATTTTAATATTCTCATGAGAACTAGTTTTTCCAACTGAGTCCTCATTACTCCACTTCTTGGAATTATAATGTATTTCAGCCATCAAATTTGCTTCTATGACCTCACACATTAGGGGGCATCTGTTATAGAAATTTTTTCCACACTCCATGCATCTTGCTTTGATGGCCTTCCATTTCCCTTTGCATATTTAAATTCCTCTTTTTGATCACTCCAAAGCTAAAAATACATATTTTTTTCCATATACATGACCTACCAGTTAGAAAACTCATGTATACACAGGTTGCTCCATTACAGCCTTCATACATCAGGTTTGGTGCTCAAAAAATAAAAAATGTATCGAGCTTCCATGCCATATCACGAGATCCAGGATCCTTGACCTTACATATATTGGAAATGTTCTGACTTGGCCCTTCAATTCCATTTGGAGGCTATAAATTGAGCCATATACAATCCTTGAGGACAATTGATCACATAGAGAGCAAAGACACGCTGGAGAAATTTCCCCTCAAATTGAGTCTGCATCCCTTTGCCCTTGAAAGTATGAACTTCTTGTGTTCATATCCCAAGCTCTTTCTATCTTGTGATGGAGAACTATTGACTCCTACTTGTGAGCTTTCCTTTGTGGAGGATTGAAGTGGTGGAGGCCCAGCTAGAGGGACTTAGTTTCTCGGTTCTAATATGTGTCATCACATAAGTTTGTCACCTATGTACTTCTATTGATTACATTAATAGAAATATTATTTTCTCGTCCAATTAATATATTGCAAATATTTATATTACTTTCCATGGGCATATTTGTTATGTATGTTAATGGATTATGCTAATTTATATGCTAACATTATATATCATTACCACATTCTTGTGTACCTTGATTTTTAAGGACAATTTGTAGGTATAAATCTTTGGGTCGTGTGCTCAATGGTGGTCTTCTTCGAACGTCTAGACGAGGTAGGCTTCTAGCCTTCTCTTGTTGGCATTTAATTTATATAGCATACTTGATATTGGAGTTGATTTTTGGGTGTCATTTTGTTTGTTGTGTTTTTCCCCTAGCCATGGAGAGATTTTCCTCATAACAGAAAGATTGCAGGTGATCTATAAACTTTCGTGGATATTCCATTGGAACAGTTTGTCATTACATATCTAATAAAATACTGAAATATTTACCAAAGGTTAATTTCCTTTAGATCTCCAAAATATTTAGTTATTGATAAAACAGATAAAACACAAAAAAATTAGAGACCAATAAAAAACATTCACACCATCCACAAATAAACACAATATATGACCTAGGAAACCCAATACGGGATAAAACCCAGCTAGAAGGTGAGATTGCTCTTCTCTCTTTTTTTGGTAAATAAATGATGTAAGCACAATTAAGAGGCGCTCTCTATGGAGTTTCCTTTAAATTTTGGCCTATTTGGCTGCTATAGAATCTCTCATCCTCTGTTATACTCATAGAATACCACTCTCAGATGTTTTTCTCAACTATGGAATAATTTACAATGAAAAAGAATGGAACCCCTTCTCCTCTTAGTGGATCGATATTTAACATAGCCTGATATCCATCTAGGGATAGGATTTTGACTTCCTCAACCCTCAATTGTGATAGGGTTTTGAACCTTACAGAATCTTCTTGAAACTACACACGTGTATAGCCCCATATGCATGTGTAATGGGGGTTGACATGGCATCCTCTCGTACCATGGTAGTCAACATGAAATGTCAACTTGCGGGAGGCATAACTTTTTCATACGAACTCAAATTGACGCGATTTGTGCATCGTTAGAAAAGTATCAATGTGTAGAATGGCATCGTAGAGACCATACTATGTTGGGAAAGTTTTGACCCAAAAAATTTTCATTTGATGTCTCAAAATGGACCCGAAAGGTTCTTGACCCTAATTTTCCAAACTAGGACCTCCCACTAAAATGGACCTGCAAGCGTATTCCTCCAATTTTTCCACTATGAAAGGATCGAGATAGATGAAAAAAAATATAATGATTCAATCCAGAGCAACATGTCTAAAAAATTTGATAAATCAAATGGATTTGATGATGCCTGTTTCACATAGGCGAAAACCTCCACAGAATAAGGAGGTGATGTTTATCTAGAATCTATGGGTACACATGCAGATGGTGATGTATAGAGTATAAAACCGGGCGCATCATTTCATATGACTCCTCATGGGGACTGGTTCAATGAATATGAAAAGTATGATGGTGGTGATTTCTTCTTAGGAGATGAATCAATAGCCAAAATCATGGGACGTGGAAGTGTTAAGTTTTTTGTTGAAAGATCGAAGGATTATACCTCTCCATGTATTTCTACACATTCCAAATCTAGATAGGAAATGAGCGATGAAGGTTCACTTGGCCGAGACCCAGAGGTTGGCTAGCTTGGTTAGGTTTGGTCAAGTAACTAATAGATATATTAGCTAGTTTTTCCCAATTTGGGTTTTCCCATATAAATTGCAAGGTGAACTTGGAATCTCTAGCGAGAGTGGTTTGATGAAGAGAAATAGTTGAGGTTGTGTGAGAAGAATTCCAAGTGATGATAACGAGTTGTTAGAGGGTTTAACCTCATTTTTCTCGCATGATTTAAATGGTGGCTTGAGAACCAAACACAAAAAAGTCATAGAAATGTCATAGGGTTGTTTCTCGAGGAGGAGATCAAATGAGCAGGGCACATTTGTTTCCAAGGTAGTGGCAAGATCGAAGGCCAAGAAAAACAAAGGCTTGGAGATGTTTACATTTTTGCATGTAGTTTCCCAAGTGATTGTGAAATAAAGTATCCCACGTCAACATACTTGTTAATTGAGAGGGATGAAGTTGTTGTGGATGGGCATATGATGGTGGTGTAATTGGTGGTAGACCCCACAATCTATGGTTCCAAGGTCGTGGAGATAATAATCATCGAGGGTTTTGATCGGTAGGGTACGTACTTCAGACGGTGATCCAGGACCCTTGACAGCACATGGAGGTCGACTGTGGTATGGAGATGGAAGGTTTCATTGCCATGTATTAGGGGCATGGAGGATCTTGTGATGGGATTATGTGATGATTATTTGGAAGCCATGTTATATCCACTGTTGTTGTTGCCACTCCTCGTTGCAGGAAGAATGCAAGAGTTGGTTTTTTTGCTGGTTGGAGTTTCTCAACACAAAAATCCCACCAAATTATGTGGTGGGGCTAGGTCAAGGGGCCACAGTAATCATGACACGCTCTAATATCAGTCCTATGAGAGCCACCCCATAACTGTTAGACTATCAAGGAAGAGATGCGTAGGGATATGGAGCAGAGGTGATTGGAGGAAGAAGATGGCGAATAATTTTTCCGAGAATAAGGAGTTGTGCATTGATTAAGTCGAGCATGGGTGGTTGATATAGGAGACAAGACTAATTTTTTCTAGATCTTCATCACAATGGAAGCAAGGGGAAATTGATTTTATTGTGTATTTGGAAGAAATGGCCGAATATGATGATGAATTCTGCAAGGTGAACTTGTGGTCGAGGTTCAAATGGCATCATACATAGTTGAGTGATTGATTAATGACTATGGTGAGAATGTGTTGAGTGGAATATAGTTCTCAAATTTGTGCACATCAAATTCGAAGGGATTCAGCAAGGGTGATGGAGACAATTTTTGACCATGCATGGTGAGAGGATGGAAACATAAGTGTCAGGATAGCAACAATGAAACAATTATTATAACGGAATTGAAAATTTAATGTAAATGGGCATACAAATATGAAACCTTTTGATCCCTAGTTAGGCATGTGTGCCCCTAGTAACTTATCGATAAATTCTAGACCTAGACCTAGGTGATAAGGGGAGCATGTGAGATTCTCTGATACATGGTTATAAACTTTGAAGGGGTAGGGCTTGGAGGTGAGTGGTACAAACTCACTTGGCTAGATTGGATGGATTTGTTCATGGGAAACCCCAAGTAAATTTTAAAGTGGGGAATGTTATGTTAAACTTGACTCGATGAAAGAGTCAAAGTTGTTATATCAATAGTAGTGGTTTCAGACACATGGTTCGGGTAGCCTCAAGTTATCGATGTTGGCCTATCTTGGTCATCTTGGCCAAGTTTAATAGATATCTATGGAGGTGTTGGTTCTTCATCTTAAGGGTTTCCAAGATAAATATTGGCTATATGTGCATGATTTATTGTGTTATTTCTCTCTCAGTTTAAAATAAAAACTCAGCAGCTCACGAAGTCACCCTAGAGTCCATATTGTACCATAGGATTATTTCCATTTTAGGTTATCATGAAGCATGGGAAGCCTACATTAAATACAAGGACAAAGTAAATGGCACATATTAAAATTGGAATTTGCATCTACCATGATTTATTTTTTGTATTGTATCATTTTAAAACAGAATTAGGATAGTGAAGAGTTTTTGTAACTATTTCTTGAGGAATACAAGAATTCACAAGGAGAAGCTACCTAAGTGTAACGCACCCACTACCATAATAAAATTTTCATTGATTTCTGCAGAATCAGAGCCCCCAAAATATCTACGGAGGCCTAGAGTAAGCTAGCTCTTTCTCTCTCTCTCTGCTCCCATGTGATCGCGGGTCATGATCACAGAATTATTCCACATAAGAGTAGTGACAAAGCACACAAAAGTGGAAACTCTATTTGATTCAGGCTCACAAGTTAACTTGATATCTGAAGAGATTGTAAAGAAATTGAGATTAACCAAAACACCTAACCAGAAACCTTACCCTCTTGGTTGGGTAAATGATAATGAAAAACTCCAAGTTACAGTCATTGTAGATTGAAGTTTGTTGTTGCTTCTAAGTTGGTAGATGAAGTTGATTTGGATGTGGTTCCTTTGGATATCTGTGGTATTGTATTAGGGATTCCCTATCTTTATGGCATAAAATCAAGCTTCTTCCGAAAAGAGAACTAGTACCATGTCACAAAATATGTAGTGGAATATATTGTTAGGGCTCGCAACATGAAAGCTAGCCCATCACTTATTAGTGCATTTCAAATGAAGAGAGGTATACATACCTATAAATTCATTGTGCTTACTATTGTAAAAACCAAAGAGCTTGATAAGTCTAATGCTCTCGATGCTTTTAATCCTTTACATAAAAATGAAATTCTTGAGATGAGATAGGTCTTTCAGTGGGGAGACAGATAAAAAAGGGCCTTCAACACTTTGGGAGAAAATATCAACCCCACACCAATACTAGCTCTATTGTACCTTTAAAAACCATTCAAGGTTGCAACAGGTACCAGTGCATATGCCATGAGAGCAAATATACTTTTTAAACCTCCTAGTTTTGCATTTGTTGTTTTGAATAATGTTCATGTTAGCTATGTTGAAAAATATGCTATTGACAAAGTCTTCAAAGATGTATTTGAGAGGTTAATCCATGGCTTGTAGGAGAAAACATTTTTTTTACAGGACAAACTATTTTACCATTTGGGTAAACCTTGTATTCCTACCATTGAGAAAATGCATGTAATTGGACAAGCTTACCCTTCTCTTGTATTTGGGCATTTTTGGGTAGAGAAGAATGTAATGTATTTGTTGAGGTTATGTTTTCCTCGAATGAATGTAATTGTAACCATGAATGTAAAGGGGTGTGTGTTGTGCATTTTTAATGAATGTAATTGTAACCATGAATGTAAAGGGGTGTGTGTTGTGCATTTTTAATCCGACTAATAGAAAATCGGGGTTGTACACACCACTCCATGTTCCTTCTCATCCTTGGAAGAGTATCTCCTTGGGTTTTGTAGGGGGTTTTCCTAAGTCAAAAATGGGTCATCACTACTTGTATATAGTAGTGGATAGGTTTATCAAGACATGTGTCTTGATGCCATGTAAAAAGCATATCATTGTTGAGAAAACTGCTCACCTTTTCTTTCATCATGTATGGGTCCATATTGGACTGTCGATAGTCATTATTTTGGATACAGACATTCAATTCCTTGGGAATTTTATGTGGAGAATGATGGACACCAAGATGAAGAGGAGGACTACTTTCCATCCACGGACTGACGATCAGACAGAAGTTGCAAGTAGAAAAATGGTTCAGTTGCTTCGAGGTTACCACAATAAACATCCCAAGTTGTGGGATAATCAAATACAGTGTATATAGCATGCACTCTTCACCATCTTGGAGAGAATTTTCATCGATGCCTTTCGAGATATACCACCGAATATGAAAATATACTCAGTTGTAAACATGAAACTTTGAGCCTCCAATGATCATGGATCAACAAGAGAGTGTTTCAATACCATCAGTGGATGAGTTTTCTCTTGAATACTTGGACGAGTTAACAAAAGATATCATTCTGTACAGAAGGACGAGGACTTCACGCAGGGGTGATCTTCAAGGGGGGTTGAAGGGAACACATCAAAGTAAAGCATGATGGATTGAGAAAGAGAAAGTGAGGGAGAAATTCCCTCATCTTCTTGGTGACTGATGAGGCTTTTGTAGGCCCAAAAGTTTCTTAGTGGGGAGGAATGATCCAGGAGGATCTAAAAGGGAAAAAAATTCAAAGTCCTCAAATCTCAGCAAAAATGGCACCAAGTCGAAGAGTTCGTCGAGATATTTCCATCAGTGTAAATGGTTCATCAAACGAAGTCCAAATGAAGAAGATATGGCTAGTAAAAGTTGCAGTCAACCAGTCCGTACAGCTGATGTCATCACCAGTCCGTATAGGGTGACGTCAGCATGACATCATGCTAACATCCATAGGCTGACATGGAAACACCACAGACTTCCATGTGTCACCTATTTTTGACATGTTGGGTTGCCCAATGGGCTAGTAAAAACATGCCATGTGGCACCCCCAAGAAGCACCATGTGGCCCACCCACAGTTAGACATGTGGAAGTTGGTGACATGGCAAGGAGGATGACAGGTAGAAGACATGGACCAATAATTGAGTGTTGTGTGGCGCCCTCAGAGGACGCCGCGTGGCATCACCAAAACCATCAATGTAGTCTGGTAGGTAAGATCCGAGAAATCTCAACTAATCATGATTAACAGGTTAATCCAGGATTAAGGCGGGTTAATTATGGTAATGGTTGATTAAATTTTAACAACTTGATTAGAGTGGATTAATTTAGGGTTATATTTAATATGCTATAACCATATATTATAATATATGGTGTGTAAACAACCATATATTATAATATATGGTGTGTAAACAACCATGTATTATAATATATGGTGTGTAAACAACCATATATTATAATATATGGTGTGTAAACAACCATGTATTATAATATATGGTGTGTAAACAACCATATATTATAATATA